>VDFB02117094.1:206279-323592 GCA_007258455.2 Sequoia sempervirens | reverse complement strand
TACTAGTGACGAGACACCTGATGGAGATGGAAATGACAGGTTCCTAAACGTCCTTTAATGTTGTCTATCAAGTCTTTCTATTGATGTGTTTTGTCTAGCACATGGGATGGGAGATGGTGTTATGTTATGATGTTACATACATAGGTGCTTTTTGTCAGGAGTTTGGCTTCTCCCCTATTGGAGGGCATTGGTTCTTTGCAATGCAAGATTGAAAAGGTGGCTTCTCTACAAGTTACACTCATGTGTTCAGGTGTCACGTGTATTTTTCTAACAAATAGTGTTGACAACATCACCCATGGGGCCACTAATTTCTATGTGGTGATTTATTATTGTAGCATAATTTGGTATCTGCTCAATGTAATCCTGCACTTATGCACTATGATGACATGTGTCATTCACATGGGTTGGGACCAAAAATATTTGTTGGTTGGGACCGAAAATGTACACTTGAGTTGGCCGAATGGTGAACTTGTACTCTTGAAAGATAGGTCACAAGTTCAAATCCTATAGGGGGTAAGGTATGTACAACTCATATTGTGGAGCACGAGTTAGGTGCCTCCCTCATATTGTGAGTATGAGGAGTCCCATATACTGTAAGCCATTTGTAGACCCAAAATAGATTGCCTAGTATTGTGAACTATAAAAGGACCTTTCCTTTCCTTTCCTATTAGGAATGTGGTCAAAATGAAGGTAACACATATATGCATGACAAGTGTCAGCTCCTCATTGCAACATGGCATCCCTTTGTAATGTAGGTTTCATAAAGTAAATTATTTTAAATATGTGATACTAAACTATGACGACATGTGGCATCCTCATATTCTAAATATGTCATATCCTCGTGTATGAGCCTAGGTATTCATTATGGGGCCCTTCTCATGATTTAACAACTTTTCAACTATAAATTTCTTATTGGTGTGTGGAATCTTTTCACAATACAACTTCATTTACACTCACCTTTTCAAAGTTCCACTGATGTGCTTAAATTCCACATATCCTTCATGGTGTTCAAGCAGGATGATGTGTCTTGTTTTTCTATTGGCTCACTTAGACACATATCAAAATGAGACACTTTTACATTGGAGGGTAAATGACGAGCTCACCATTAATCAAAGAACTCTCATCAAGATCAACAATATGAATTCAAACATTTAAATGGATATTGAGAAGCTCCTTTGGTTTTCTTTTATTCAAGAATTTACTCCCATAAGTGACATATTTCTTCTATTTTTTTTAGAATTTCAACTCTAGTTCATTGAATTCATTGTTCTCAATCATTCAAACAAGTATTGTGAGATTGAGTGAAGTTGTGATGGCAATTTCAAACTTTCAAGTATGAAACTAGAGTTTTTAGGCATTGCAAGTTGGTGGGTTGAATTTTTTTCTTTCTATTGTAAAGTAAATTCAATTGGTAGGATTTTGAGTGTTCTGTTTTTTAAGATATTGTAAAATCTTGTTGTGATGGGAAGAAATTCTAGTTGTGGGTAAATTTCTAAAATGTTGGTTACTATAACAAAACTCTGAAATGAGCCATACTACTTTTCAAAGTGGGAAAATGAAAAGAGGGCTTGAGAAATATTTATTAATTCAATTTCCTAGATATTCCAAATGTAAAAGCATGCCAAGGAACTACTATTTTGTTATGTAGGCTCATTGATAGGGAAAATTTTGTTAGGGATGCAGATATCCCTATTCAAGGTTGGGAGTTGTATAATTATTATGATAGGTGTAACAATATTGTCCACCTTATTTCCAACATCTAGAACTTGGACTTAGGAATATTGGTGGTTCTCAATGTGTTTTTCAATGTTGAACTTATTAGAGCAATCAAAAGAAAGCATGATGGGTAGGAAAGAACTCTACTAAGATCCAAGGGTGAACCATTGATGGTGTTAAATAGATAAATGATTTGAAAATTATTCAATATAAACATCACAACCAATATCCCTATTGATTTCAATGCATTGAACATAAGTATACAAGGGATAGGTTTAGTTATAGGGTGAGGTGGTTACCACATCACAAGAAAAGGACTTCTAATAAAAAGCTTACCCAATTTTCCAAAGATGAAATATATCTCTTCAATATTGACACCTTTGAGGAATATTTCATTAGGACCTATTACGCCTTATACTAGGTTTTGGTTGTTGATTTTAAGCCGCAAGTTCCTATTCACTTGATGATGAAGGATGCAGACATCCAACGTAGGGATTTTAATAAAGACTTTGAATTTGCCACCTATATAGTAGAAGGAATTCATAAGGAGCTAGTGGCCTTGAAGAATGATGAAAAAATTATCTATTTTAGATGATTTCAATATTGTCCCATATCTTATTTTATGTGGCCAAAGGGCTTGGAGCAAGTTGCTTAAGTTGCAGTTGTATATTCCTAAGGGAGATACCATGCCAATTAAAGGGAAAATTTATATATGGGATATGCATTGCCAATATTCAAACTATCATTTTTTAGGAGAATTTTGTTTGTTCAAGTTATTCTAAAGAATTTGAGTTGCAGGGTATCAGACTATCAAAATGTGTAATGAGGTTTTTGAGGTCTAAGAATAAATTTCTCCAAAAGCGAGTGAATCATAATTGGGATGATTGGTTCTTTCACTCCAATACAACAACCATCAAGGTTTATGGTGAATTTGTGGAGCCCCATATCTTTCTTAAGCGTGTACTTGATAGAATTTCCTACATGGAAATTATGTGGCAATTGAATGAATTGGATAAAATTTATTGGAAAAAAAAAGACCCAGGTTACCAAAGACATCGATGAATTGGAAAACAACTTGATTTCCAAAAGATTGGGGGATACCATATGCTCCATAGGTTGTATCCTTGGTAGTAATCATATCACTATTTCGTGAATTTGAAACCAAAACATTGCAAGCATAATTTGAAAAGTTGCAAAAATACCACATCAAGTTGTTGCAAGGATATAGTAGAGTGTAATCATTAATTCATCCTCATAAAAGCATAAATTTTTAAGCAAATCCTCAAGAAAACTCTAAAAATACATCTTTTCAAGATAGAGATACATTTATCCTCAGGATAGAAAAGTTGAAGGAGCAACTCAAGTAGAGGGAGGAAGAGAAATATGGAAAGGAGGAGGGTAAAATCACAATATTGTGTCTCACTTTTTGGCCAAGATGGACATTTATATCAACATTTTTAACTAAATCTCCACCTTCTAAGACCTATAGCAGTTAAACTGTTAAGAATTTGAAGATGATGCAAACTAGTGATTTGTGTCAATTTGTGAGTAGATTCTATATTTTTTGAAATAAATCATGAATCTATCAACATCTGCTTTAATAAATAGATTTAAACAATAAACAAAATTTTCAGAAAGTAACATTTATGTCGTCAAACATAACTTTTTTTATAGAAAGGATAAAATTCTAGTTTTTAAAATAAAATTCTTAATATCAATATATAGGGCAAGGATATTTTTTCATAATTTTTTGTTACATATTTTTAAATTAATTTTTGAAGTCACTATAACTATAAGTTGCACATAGGTTTATATCGATGTCAAACATAACTTGTGTATATATTGAAATCCTTTTTTTTTTTTTGGTGAAACAAGGAAATCAATACCTAGGGAAAAAGGTATTTTTTGAATTTTTTTTACAATGCTTTACTACTTTTCCACCTCTATAGAATGAAGAACTTGATGTTCGGTGAAAATCTATGTTCAGTAAAAATTGAAGATTAAATACGTGATAAAATGAAAACATATCAAAACTATACTTGAACATATTGTTTCGAGGGCTACAATATTACAAAATATAATTTCTAAATGACTTTATTTAATCCCTCAAAAGGTAAAGAATTTTTTTTTCCAACATTTTGATAAGTGTGTAGGAGACTCCATTATGGGTATGATTTAATACTAAAGGGGTTATATCCAAGGGGGTTTGATCTAAGGGGGTCTTATCTAACCCTCTTCAATTAAAACCCTTTATATGGAACCTTTCATGGCTTAAAGCATTAGTTTTTTTAAAATAAGTGATTTTAGGCAAAAATCAGGATGTCCCAAAAGTGAGACACACTATTGTGACAACACCCAGGAAGGCAAGAACAATATGATCAATCTAGATAACACCTTTTATGTCATAGGTTATCATGTGTATTATACAAATTAGATGACAAGTGAGCTATTTGCAACAATTTTAGGAAAGCATACAAAATTCATATGTAGAATGAATAAATTTTGAGGGACATCCTAAGTACATGGATTCCACGAGTGTCATTGATGGGGGTATCTGTGAGCAAGAAAATTTTGATCTTGGTGCCCCTATAGAGTTTTCAAGTACTCATGAAGTATTTAGATTAATAAATGATATCTCTACATTCCAAAGAAAATTGGACATCTAGTTAAAGGAGAAATTGACCTTTTTGAGGTTTTGGAGGAGGCTTTCATGCCATTTTTTTATGAGCATGGATAAATAAAGGCATTAGATAATTGAAAATTATATTTCAATAATATTTTTCCTACTTTGAGTGCAACAATATTTATAGGTGAAGATGTTGATTCGTTCTTGTGCAACACCAACCTAGATAAACTACTAAAGTTGGAGTTGGAGCTAGATAGTTTTATTAAGGAGATTAAGGCAATACAAGATGCAAGATATTTTTCATATATATTTAAGGTTGAAAATGTCTTGGCTTATCAATGGCCTACAAAAGAAGCATATTCATCATGGCTTGAGAAGTATAATTGTTAAATTATTTTTTCCATTCATAAAGATCTTTTAATTTTGTCTTCAGCATGAGGTTGAGGTTACATGTTTTCTACTATAATATTAGCAATGTTCTAGCTCAAGTGGTTAAAAGATATCAAATTGTAACAAGTTCTTATTACCCATTTTGTTTCAATAAAGTTTGGTTGTTAAATATGAAATATGACATGTGTCATTTGATTGTGAGCTTGCATGCTCATTTCATCTCTAAAAGGTGAATGGTTCTTCATTGTAAAGGGTGATCAAATTCTAAGAGAATTATAATTTTGGGTGAGATAAGAGTCTTTTAGGTTTGTTTCGGGAAATACTGTCTGAATCTATATAAATATTTTGTAATTGCATTGTATAATTTGATTAAATCTTATAGAAATAAATTCTTTAATGTATCATTGTCTCCATTTTTTTAATGTAATATACTTCTTTGAGAAATATAATCAAGAATTATAGAGTTTTTTGTTCACATTTGTTGTATTTGAATTATTTTTTATTGTTAGTTTTTTTTAAGGAGCATTATAATTATTTTCATGAAAATAATGAGAATATTATTGTCAAAAAATGGATTATAAGTCAGATTACATTGTTATCCCCTAGTAGATCATATTATTACAATATGATAAGGCCCAAATGATCATCAAAGTATGTTTATGATGCCACAAAGTAGGATGTATAGTTTATTGACTTTGTAACCCTAGATAGGGATTGATCTATTCTTATTTTCACTCTCAATCTCAAGATAGCTTTTAAAATGATAAATATTAAGCCAATTTTTTATTATATGTAATTATTTACCATTTTTCATACCAAATATTTAAATACTAGTTGAAATAAATTAGTTATTGTAAGTATTGTGATAAATATTTACCAAATTATTGGTATCAGAGTCGTCACCCTAAAAAGGGAATGAACAATAAAGGATCTCACAATATTTTGCAAATTAACGAACACAAACAATTCTTGTTTCACCACCAAAGAAAAGGGGAGGATAACATGACAAACATGGAAAACACTATACATAATTTTGATATGAATTGGACTCTAACCCAATGAAAACCACTAAATCCCTAGTGAAGTCACCAATCTGTTGGTTCTCCAACATGTACCTCAATGAATCCTAAATATTTATCAACTCTTATTATCAAAACACTAAGAAATTGACCAACAAGCATGAGACACACTTTATGATTGTTTTCCTTACAAGTATTTAAAGGATTATTTCACTAACAATTAAACTAAAAATAATTTCAACATTCCAACAAAACTTGTGAATATACAAACTCTCATATCAAATCCATTTCCTAAAGCACCAGTTTATTAAATATTCAATTACATGAACCACCAAAGGAAACCTAAAACCATGAGGTAAAACCACTCCCAAATGTGGTGCCAAAATTAGATGGAAAAATCTAATGCCCAAATAATGGAGGATCAAATCCACAATAAAATAATAAATTCATTACACTTGTCATATGTCATCATAAACTCCCTAAAATAGCACTCTATTTTTGGCTTCACAATCTCCTCAAATCATGCTTATGACATGCATCATAGTGATGGTCAAGATTCCCAATAACTCCCTCTATTCTTTGCTCTTACAGATCATAAGAATCTAACATAGGTTGTCATATGGTCCCACCAAAGAATCCTAAATCTACTAAATAAATCTAAATTAAATATCTCTTACAGTTCGCCTTACAATGTACCGACACTTGGAAAATAATGCCACCTTAAATTTCCATGCCCCATTTTCATGTGAGACTAATTAAAATAATAATAAAGTACAATAATTTTTAATTAATTATAAAAAATTAAATAATAAATAATTCTAAGAACTTGTAAATATTGTGACACCTTAATTTTCAACATCTTTTCATTGAATTGTGTATGAATCCAACTAAAAAAAAGTGCTCACATGAACACCTTGGATAGCACCATAGCTCGTCACACCATTTTATACCCTCTATTAGAGAAAGCAACCTACATCATTAAGCTTACTAACTTAGTAGGCTACATGGAAAAGTAGGGTTGTGTAGTAAACCGTTGATTCATTAACATGTCCATTATGAAATTGTATCAAGACTCTTCCATGGAAAAAAAATCTTCAAGTGATCCATTTCAAAGGTACAAATTCCTATCGTCATATTCTTCATACTTTGAAAACCAACCTCAATATGAGGTTACATGGAAAGAATCCCTAGAGTCTATCAACAACACATCTTATAGTGCATGCATTACCAAGGCTGCAAAAAATGCATCACCATCATCTTGAGAAGAATTTTAAGTTTAATCATCTAAATATTTATTTTTATTTTTCTCCTCCTTACATTTTCATCTAACATTCCTAGTCTTTCCACAATTCTAACATTTTTCCTTAGTTTTTCTTGGATATTTTGATCTCCCATGAGATTTGGATCTACACTTGTCTCTGTTCTTATCCTTTCTCTTGCTTTTCTCTTTTTATTTTCCATAAATAGGTAGCCTCTTCTTGATATATTCAAAAGCTTTTCTATACATATCCTCTAAAATAAATAATGCAACCACCTCATCCATTTTAAGTTTAGAGAAATTACTCCTAATTTCCATCACCAAGTGATCCCATAAATCTATAAAATAACAAAATAATTTTATACAACAATTTTTATCCTCCATCTTCATTCCAACAAGTGCAACTAGGTAACAATCATGTTGAAAGAAGTCAAGTGCTTTACCCAACATCCTCCATCTTAAGGCCATACAACTTCTTTATTAAGAAAATTTTATTTACCAAGGATTTATGTTGAAAAATATCTCTTGAATTCTAGAGAGTTACAACATTGGCTTCTTCATGTACATTCAACAATACTAAGTTTTCCAAATAGATTCTAATGAGACCCTTCATATTTATTACCATTTTATCCTAGTATTATTATGATAGTTTTAAGTTTGGATCTGAATATTCTATCCCATTGCTCAAATTTTGTGCTAGAGAACTTTATTTCTATCCTTGATGTGCTTTGTATTTTTCCTATAGTAAGATATTATATGCAAGCTCTCACTCAATCCAAGATTAGAATAAAAACCTTGTCCCTAATACCTAGAATATGAGGTGATTAGGCTCTGATATCAAATAAAAGAAAGTAGAGATGTAGAATACACTTCCTTCTCTATGAGAGGAGGTATATGCAAAAATTAAAGTAGCCATATAGTTACAAGGGAATAAATAGAATAACAATATATTGTAATATAGTGATTTACTCAAGGAAAACAAATTATGAGAAAAACCTCACACTCCAAAGCAACTCAATATTAAAGTTAGTAGTTGATGGATATAATACACTCATAGAGTTTAAGCCTCTGTAGGAGTATAAAAAATGAAAGATGCAGAGTGATTCTAGTAGCATAATAAATATGAGAAGCAATACATTAAACTATTAAAATATTAGTTAGGAAGCATGAGCTAAAACCACCCCAAGATGTGGTTCCCAAATCCCTAGTTAAAAATCCAACCCCCAAATCTCAAGATGAGTCCACAAGCTAAAAATAACATATTCCTTCCACTTGATATAAACTCATTGTACTCCACTCACATGCGTAGGTACTTGATGCAAGAGCATCACCTTGAATTATGTTTTTAAGGTCATTTTGATGTGTTTTGATCAATAAGGTAATTTAATACCATTTTGAGTCATTTGGAGCGATTCAATGATGTTTTATGATGTTTTGGAGTCATATTGTAAAAGTTGCAATAATTGCAAAATATTGTCAAAAGTTATCAAAAAGGTGTAAATGTGGTCATTAGTGTTAACAAGGAGTTAGAGGTTGGTTTTTTCAATTGGGATTGATGGAGACATGTTAAATATGCCTTGTAATATTGACCTCAAGTGTTGAATGGGTTTGGAATGAGAAAAGCATCATTTTTCCATGTTTTATATTGCATTTTTCTATGAACAACGACCGCAATTCATGTGGTAACAAATGGTACAGATAGGTATAGTCCTAAAACCACTTGGAGAAGTTGGAGGGAATTATTAAATTTCAAACTATTTTTGTTTGGTAGAATTTCATCAAGTTTTGCACAAGATAATGCAATTTTGGTGAGTGCAGGTCTGAACCCTACCTAGGGTTTCCAACAACAATTAAAAATTCATATCTTTTGTTTTAACTATACAAATTTGCTAAAAATCAGTGAAAAGTTATGTTTTAATATTTTCTAAAATCCCTTTAAAGTAAAATCCATGATTGACATGTGTGAAAGAGATATGGTTGATAGTATTTTCAGTTTTGCAGAGAACAGTCCTAGAACCTTAGTTTCCTTATTGCTTTGAATGATCCTTGCACTATTTGTTGATGAAGGGTTGTAGAATCATGTTGGCATGTTTTTGGGGGCTTGTAAAGGTCTAGAATATCATGCTATATATGTTGTTCCATTATTGAATGCCTTCATATTGTAGTTTCAAGGTCTTAAGATGCACTAGGTTGTTTGTGGTTGAACACATTTGTGCACAGGTTGGCTAAGGTTGGGTTAGAAACCAATAAAATGTGTTGTAGCAGGTATACATAAGCTAAGTTGTCCATATTCCATGTTATTCTCAAGGAGGGAGCACCATTATATTGTTGCCCCCCACGTTTAAGGCTTAGGAGAAAAGTGCCAAGTATGAGCAAGGCTACACTTTTACACAAATGGTATTGAAACCTTATTTGGAAAGTGTTTAGGTTGTTGATTGAGAGTCCTTCCTCTACATAAATACTCCATTTTGGATCCATTATCTCCATTTAGATAATTTTTATGAAATATCATAACATGTGTCATAATTTGGTCAGCATGTGTAACTCTCTTACAAATATTTTATGTCATAAATGCTCTTACATTTTCAATGGGGGAGGCCCAACTTCCAAAGGCCATAACTTTTGATCTAGAAATTCAATTGTGTCAATTTTTTTGAAACTGTAGAGATCAAATATATATACATCATCATATTTAGGGAACTAATTGTGATACATTCTAATATTTTTTTGGGATGATAATGATCTTTGTGTCCCATACATTGAGGTATTCCATTTTATAGCCCAAAAATTATAATTTTTTTATGTTTTTAACATTAGGTTGCAAAGTTGAGACATATTTCTTAACATTCTCACACTTTTTAAATATATTATAAGAGAAAAAGGGATAACGCCATTACCAACTAATTGTTAGGGGCTAAGAATCACAACATCACATGAACTTCTCTATGCTCACTAGCTTCATCAATGCATTTGCAACATTATGAAAAGTGATTTTTTTCTAGCATCACTCTCTGATCCTTTACCATGTCATGGAAAAATGGTATTGGACATGAATGTTCTTTGTCATTACATGAAAGGTTCAGTTCTTTTTTAGATATATGGCATCAAACTATAACATAAAATTTTAGTAGCTTCCTAACTTAGCCCCACATATGAACTTAATATCTTAAGCTAGATGGTTTATTTAAAAGCATGAGTAGATGCCATGCACTCTATTTTTCTATGAGAAAAAGTGACCATAGCCTACCACTTTCTCATCCAATTGATTGCACCACTGAAAAAGTGTAAATGTAAACACTAATGGATCTCCAATTATTGATATCACTTGCTCAATATAAATCCAAAACTCCATGAATATTCATTGAGTGTTGGTCACTCATATATTCACCATGATAATAAACAAGGTACTCAGATGTACCCTACAAATATTTGAAGACTCTCTTAACTACATCCTAATGAACTCTTCCAATATTGGCCGTGAAAAGAAACTCTCATGACTTGGGTGATGTCTAGTCTAGTACAAACCATATAATTCATCATCCCAAAAACACTAGCATAAAGTAGTCAAGTCATGTTCTCCATCTCACTAGGTGAATTCAAACATATATCTATCAATAATTTGGTTCCCATATAGGAACACATAATAGTATGTAAGTTTCCATGTTGAATCTCTTCGACATCTAGTTCACATAATTTCTCTAGTCTAACCAAAGATTTTTATTTCTCTATATATTATGATCTCTACACCCAAGCTATATATAAAAGAATTTAATCCCTTTATCTCAAATTGTGCTAGAAGTTAATAATTTAATTTATAAATCACATCTTTACTACTATAAAAAACTAACACATTATAAATGTATAATACAGTAATAAGGAATTGATCACCCTCCATCTTATAATAAATGTAATGATTTGATTTAGATATTATAGATTAAAAAAATAATATAAAGGATTCAAACTTTTTCTACCACATCCTAGGAGATTGTTTAGGACTAGATAAAGACCTTCCAATTTATAAACCAAAAAATAATTTCTTCTATGTTCTATTCCAAATATGTCATGTATATCTTTTACTTCATATCACCATGAAGGAAAGTTATCTTCAAATCCATTTACTCAATCTCAAGATCAAATATTGTTGCAACAAATAATAAGAATAGAATGGATGTTAGCTTCATAATTTTGGAGAAAAATCTCACTATAATCAATTCCCTCAATAGAGAAATATCCCTTCACAACCACTCTAGTCTCTTATTCAACATTTTCGTTAAAATCAAATAAATCCTTTTGAAGATCCACAGCTAATGGGTTTCCAACCATTATGAAAAGATGTTAAGTCCCATGTGTGATTTTTCTTTAATATAAATCATCTCCTCATGCATAATTTATTTTCAATATTCATAATCATCCATACCCAACACTTTCTTTATAATTCCGGGCTCATCTATATTAGCAAGAAAAGAAAAAATATATCTTTAGTAAGGAGTATTTAACCTATATGGCTGCTGTCTATGCCAAGTAGACCTCCTCTACAACTAACATGGAGTTCTACCTCCTCTTTGAAAATATTTGAACTATTAAAGCTCTTCTTCTCTTTAGGTCCTTCATGAGACTCTA
Organism: Sequoia sempervirens; assembly: GCA_007258455.2. Lineage (NCBI taxonomy): Eukaryota > Viridiplantae > Streptophyta > Pinopsida > Cupressales > Cupressaceae > Sequoia > Sequoia sempervirens. Next base: position 311,963 of record VDFB02117094.1, on the reverse strand, counting down.
GTTCAATCATCTCAATCTTGTCGATCTTTGGGGTTAGTTGAACATGTTGCTTCCCAAATTTGCATATCATTGAACCCTACATGCGTGTCATATCTTATGCTTAAATTCAAAGAGAGATTTTGCCAACGAACGAGAGAGTAATATCACCATTACCTTATAACAATGAAACCTACTAATACCTAACAATAAAACTCTACTTAATAATCCATTTGTAATGAAAACATTCTCACTATCTTCACAAAAGAATTTATACTATTCCTTCAATAGATAGCAATCAATAAAAATGGCTCTAGGAAAATTCACTATTAGCAATTCACCGAGGGAAAATTCACCACCACCAACAATTCACTGCCAAAAATTCATGCAATTAATTTTTCTATGGTGAATTGTCATGGCAGTGAATTTTCTTGTGGAGAATTGTTGGCAGTGAATTTTTTGTCGGTAAATTGTTGATAGTGAATTTACCATATGCCAATAAAAAAAGTTCATGATAGCAAATGTTTATGAATAAACCTAGAATCCTTAATCCCATTATTCAAAAAATATTGGATTATAGAATGGAGATAGCTATAAGTAATTCATATATTCATATAAGCTTTATTTAAAACATAGAAATGCTTCCATGGAGTTTTTGAATACACAAAATCTTGCTTCCCAAAATAAAACCTCAGAACTTACAAAACCCACCCTTTACAACTTCTCTCCAAAATTCTAGAACCCTCACAAATGAAGAAGAGATTGCATTATAAAGAAGAGAAGAAAATTTAGATTGGACACCTAAGAGACACCTGGCACAATCATACACCTTTGATTTTGTAGTTGAAAATGACTTTAAAATGTGTCTTGTTTTGTCTTTTGAAATTTTATTTTCCCTAATCAATTTACATTCCTATGCACTTCCTCTATTTTCATTTGTAAATGAAAATTTATTACTTCTAGATAAAAACCCATACACTAGGAGTAAAAAAAAGCAATTAACCATACCCTCTAGACCCCTAAGAACATATCTAATTCCTCTGCAATTAGTCAAGCCTTTGGTCAAGCAATTGGCTAGTATCTATTTTGCACTCACATTTTGCTTGCAACCATTATTTCCACTTTTGCATTTGCCAGTGATTTCATTTTAATTATTTCTTTATGGACATTGCTCATTGCTCATTATTTGACATTTTGAGGTATAGAAGACCTTTGTAGATTGTTTTGAATCTTGTACAAAGTATTTGAGTCCATACTTGGATATATAAACCTCTGTGAGCCAATTTTGAGACTTGAATGGAATTTGAATCATCACATGTTCACAAACATAGAGCCAACCATATCAAAATTTCTTCTACACCTCCTAACATATCCAAGGGTACATTGTGCTTTGCATAGGAAAATTTTGCAAGTCGTTTTAGCTTGTTGATGCTAAGAAACCATTCATAACACTGATCAAATCAATACCTGAACATTTGAAACCTCTTTCATTCGAGAAAACATTTAAATGGCTGCCATTGCAAAAGAACCATGTGTAGATCATGAGAAATAATTGCTGGATGTTTTTGACCTCACAGGCAACCCAAAAATGCATAAAATGTCATTAAAATTACTGCATGGGTGTGGCAACATTCTGGACATTTAAAACCTTTATTTTTTCTGCTCTTATGGTGCAAAACTCTCCCAAACACCCCTCCACATGGCAAATGTTGGTTGCAGAGCCGAAGTCACTTACATCACATTTTTACCATGCTCCTCCCTTTAGTTTTTGTGTTGGCTTTTACTCATGCATTGGGAAATGCAGCAAACTTTGAAATTATAAATATGCACTTGAAGGAATGCATCCAATTCCAAAACTGCTATTCTTCAATGCACTATGAATGAAGTTAAGCCAACACATACTTGACTTCACATTGCAATTTTGTCTTCAGTTTTCAATGCTAAAATGCACTGGGGAAAGTAATGTGCTGAGTTGCATTTGATTTATGAAAATTTATTTTTAAACTTTATTTCAACTTGCCTTTCAAATGCCCATTCACATGCCTTTGTTCACATTGGAGAACATTCTAAACATTTAAAATGTTCAAATATTTGCGTATTTAAATAATTTGCAAATTATATAACCTTTGAATTATCTAGTAGGCTAAACAACTCATTTGACTCTATGGGTGCAAACAACCTTTGGAGGTCACAAAAATTTGCAAGACACCATTATCAATTGCTTAGATCATTATGTAATTGTCAAAATTGCACAACAAATTGAATTTTTGTAATTTCTTTGTAAACTGGGCCATCTGACAAGGCACTTAATTTTTTTTATTTCAGTCATCAAAACTCTTCTGATGGCCATGAAAATGGAGATGTAGGAATTTGAAGACAAAATAAGACCTAGGTAATTGCTTGAATTAAGCTACCTGAAACTTTTTACGAAACCCCTAGAACCTGCTCCACAATGGCGACACATTAAAATTTGTCACAAAACACACCCGAGAGCCATGAAAATGGGTTTGCATGCTCATGACAAATTAAATTAAAAAAATTGAAAGAAAATTTCATGATACTCACAGATTGAGAAATTTTAATGTCAGAATTTTTAGGCCAAAAGGTTGCCACAAGCCCTAAAATCAACGTTTTGTCACCAATTGAAAGGTTATCAAACACAAGAAATGAAGGAAATCTCTATGTGCTAACATAACCAAATCTTTATTTCTATCCTCTTTTAATTTTGGAGTTGTAGGACAAGGGTTAATCTCCCTAAAAATCATAGTTTTGATGTATAGAGCTCTCTCGGTCATAAGATCTCAAAGCTTGTTCCTTTTCACACCAACACCATAGTTGATGAAGATGCACCTAGCTTCCTTGTTCTCCAATTTTGATCACCTCTCCTTAGGTACATTATTATATGCCTCACAATCAAAAACATGATGTTATAATGATGGTTTTTTGTCTAATTAAGACTATAGGATTCTCATCCACAATATTTAATGTTAGAGAGTTGTTAATCAGATAACAAGTTGTAGTAACCACTTCTACCTAGAAATTATATTCCATAAATCAACTCCACTAAGCATACTCCAAGCCCTCTCTATCAAAATTTTGTTCATTCTCTCTACAACTGCATTCTACTGAGAGATGTATGAAGTTGTTTTATGTCTCTTTATACCATGCTCCTTATATTATCTCAAAAATTATTTAACAAAAATTATTGTCATTGTCAATAATCTTCTTACCAACCTAATTTTCTACAAAAGTCTTAAACTCTTTTAAAAAATAAATACTTTATATTAATTCAAAGGAAATACACCTATGTCCTATAATATTTATCTATAAAATATTATATAATAGAAAGATTTTGAAATTGACAAAACATTAATAAGACAAAAAAAAAAAAATTATTTCAAAATCCTAGAATATTTTGATCACTTAAAATTTAATGTGATTTTATTTTTCATATATGCAATGTTCACAAAAATAAAATTCAAGAGCACAACCATTCAAACCCTTTGCAAGACTTCTATTTTTTAGGGTCCTTAGACCATTCTCAGCTATGTAGCTTATTGTCTAGTGCCATAATATTATCTTCTCTACAAATAACTTGGTATTGTAAGTAAGAACTTCCCCTGGTATTGAGAAACCATGATCATTAAAAGTAGATGCAACACTCCTCTTTAGTGCTATTTTTTATGGTGAGAGTGTAGAATCTAAAAATCTCATCACTATAGGATTAAAAGAACCATCACACTGAATTGTGTATATATCCAACTAAAGTAGAGTGCATACACAAACACCCTTGATGAGCATCATAAATCCTTAAACTTTTCACTAAAGAAAATAACCTACACATATACATCATTAAGCTTGCTAACTAAAATTAGGTTCCATGCCAAACTAGGGATATGTAATACACCATTCACCCTCTTCACACATCCATTAGGGAATTGTGTCAATACTCTTCCATGAAAATAAATAAACATAAACATAATATAATAACATAATGATTTGCATGGGTAAAACCTTTTTAGGAGAAAAATACCTTATTCTAAGGCAACTTAATGCATTATTCAATAATCAATAAATAAAATACACTTGGAAATTTTAAGCATTTACAAGAGTATCACCAACAAGAGGTCTAGAGTAATTTTGAGAAAATAACAATATTCACAAAAGTCGCTTTTTAAAATCCATCTCAAGCACCCTATAAATAGGAGAAGCAATACACAAAACTATCTTCATCAACTCAGGTGCTCCATTTTAGCAACATTATATCCATTCAAATATGTCTTATGACATGTCATAACATGTGTCATAAAATGGTCAACAAATGTAAATCCCTAGTATAAATCTTGTATGTGTCATATATTGCAAATTGAGGTAATTATGTAGCTTAATACTTTGTAAAACTATTATATTGTAGATCTAAATAAGTGTTATTTGTTACATTTTCTTTGTGGATGATTATCTGTTTAAGTCATTTTACAATTTGTAGAAATGGATAAGAGATTGTAGAAGAATAGGACCAGAAAAAAGAAGTTACACAACATATGTATCATCGAGAAACCCTTTCGGAAAAAAACTCCGCCAAGAATCAATGTATTATTTAATCTCAAAATAAGATTACAATAATTACAATCCTTGCTTGAGATGCTTCTTTTGCCTTCAACAATTCTTCTTCACAACCTACAATAAAATCTGATAAAACTCTCTTCAACTTGCTGCAATAAATAGACAATAATGAGCCTTGTAAACTCCAAAGAGTTTACAATTACAAAGCATAAACCTTATCTCACAAAACCTATGCCTATTCTTTGTAAGTAGAGTTCTTCCATGAAATACAATGTCAAACCAAGTCCTTCATCAATTTGGGCATCCCAAACTGAAGTCATAACTCAACGTTGATTCCGAAGATATCTTGTAAGCTTCTCCTCAAATTTGGCTCCCAAGAATGGGCTCGCTTAACTTAGCCTTATAAAATATCTTATCATGCAAAAGTGTTTACTCCAAGATGCCAACTTGGGTGCCCAAGGTGGGTCCAAGTCAATCTCTATTAACTGAATCATATTTCTCCACCATTCATGCAAATATCATGCATGATTGATCATCCCCACTTAATTGAATGTATCACCTGTTATTTTTCATGCAACTCAAGTCATTAGTCATGCATTCCAATTCAATTGAATTCAACTAACATTCAACTGAAACTAACTACATGCAATTGAAGATAACTGAACTAAACTAAACTAAACTGATACTAAATTGAACTGATTGTAACTGAATTGAATTGAACTCCATACATGTAAACATCAATCCCTAACTTCTAGGATATTTCCATGCATTACTGAAGTGTTATATTTTACTCCAAACAGTTAACTTAACTCAAGGTGAGTTCCACCTTCCATGTGGTTGCCCCATGTGCTCCTATTTTGTAGGAGCTCTTCATGGGTGTCCCCACATGTTCTTGTCATTTAGAATTAATTACAAATGTACATTTATATGTTCATTTCATTCAAATTAATCTCTTTCTATTCCTAGTGTTGGGGAACACTTTCCAAGGACTTAGGAGATACATGAAATATGTTTAGGATTGCAATTAAATGGAATCCTATTCCCAACATTCTCCCACTTAACATTATACATTGCAATTATTCTAAACAAGGAATCATTATTATAAATCAAGTATAGGACTCAAGGCGAATGGCCTTCCTGCACCAACTAATCAATCCATTCCAACTTCAAATGCAACCTACATAATCATGAATCTCCAAGTAAATTATTAATACTCAAAATCAAGAGAACTTATATGTAGGAATTGGTTTCATAAGATAATCTGTAGCATAAATTAAAGTGTCAACTTTCTCAATTAATACCTTCCCACTCTCAACCATTTCTCGCACAAAGTGATATTGAACATCAACATGCTTAGTATGAGCATGATACATAGGATTTTTGGCTAAACACATAGCACTCTGACTATCACATTCAAGTTTAACTTACTTGCAATTAAAACCAATACCTTTCCCAAGTCTCTGTAACCAAACTGCCTCTTTGGAGGCATGTGAAACTGTCGAGTGTGTTGAAATCACATCCAACCAAGGTGTAGGATTCTCAGTCTTTACTATTGAAAAATCTTTTCTTAAAAGTAACCATTCCAACATATATCTCTTACCATAAGAGAACTCAAGCCTCACCTATTTCTCCAAGTATCCATGAGGACCTATAACCAACCAATCCATGTCAAACTCCAAATGCAACATAGCACTATCATGAAGTAATCAAGAAAATGATTAATGTACCCAATACTTAAGAGAACTACACAAGATCAATGTAAAATATCCAATCATGAATTAGGAACATTAATATGACAACATGATCTAACCATCTCTTACTAGGAGATCACATGCACCATAACATATATGCATCCTAGTCTATAGAGAACAAGTACCATGCCAAACTCTAGATGCATAACAAGAGTAAACCATGAAATAATAGCAACCACTCTAAACCAAGAAAAAAATGTATCCCTAATCACATGAAGATAACCTTACCAATGGTTCATCCAAGTCATTTCCAAAAAATCCCATTGAACCGTGCTATGAGCTACACATGGCATCATGACTGCCATCCTCCTCATGAAGATCACTCTTTAGCATCAAGAAAAGAGTCATCACTAAAATTTTTACATGAAATGATCAAAGCATTATTACTGTCATCTGAGGATTCCTCTATAGAAGAACCAAAACTCTTTTTCTTTTTCTTACAATCCTTCTTCACATGTAACGGTTTACCACAGTTCCAACACTTTACCTTATTTTGTCCTTCAGACTTACCCTTCCCTTCCTTGTCTCCCTTAGGTTCCTTTTTCTCAGGCCTACCTTTTACAAAAAAGGCATCTTGGATTTCCATTTTAGACTTCCTCCTTATCTCCTCTGATAGGAGAGTAGGAATTATATTTTCCATCTTCAGATTTGCACCACTACCACTGATAGCAACAATTAGATTTTCCCAAGATTCTAGTAAAGAAAAAAGTAGCAAAATGCATTTATCTTCATCTTCTACCTTTACATCTACAAATGCTAACTAACTTAGAATCAAATTAAAAGCATTCAAGTGATTTGCAATAGAATCACCATCTTTCATCTTTAAATAATACAACTTTGTTTTCAGATACAACTTATTAGTAAGACTTTTGGTTTGATAGATATCACCTATTCTCTTCCACAACTTACATGTTGTAGTTTCTTTTGAAACATTCAAGAGAACAACATCAACAAGACATAATCTTATTGTCCCTCTTGCCTTCTTATCAATCTTAGCCCAATCCTCATTTGGCATCATTGTAGGTTACTTTGTCTCATTACCAACAACTAACCACTGATCTCTCTCTTCAAGGAGATCCTCCATTTTTAGTTTCCACATCTCATAATTAGATCCATTGAATCTTTCAATATCTAAATGAGAATTAAAACTCATTGTAACAAACTTATTTTCCAAAATAAGCAATAACACAATAATAAAAGCTCCCACTACAACCAAAAAACCTTCAAACTTTTAAGAGAAAGGCATCCCAAATTCTACCCAACCTCAGCTCTGATACCAAATGTTGAAAATGGAGGTAATTATGTAGCTTAATACTTTGTAAAACTATTATATTGTAAATCTAAATAAGTGTTCTTTGTTACAATTTCTTTGTGGATGATTATCTATTTTGTAAGAACTTATGAAAAGAAACAAAAGGATCAAGAGATCAAATATAGCACAAAAGAGAGGGAGAAAAGATGAGAGAATATAAGACCAAAATAAGACCATTTGCAAAAGTACACAAAAGATTGTAGAAGAATAAGACCAGAAGAAAGAATTTACACAACATATACCATGGAGAAACCCTTTTAGAAAAAAAATCCACCAAGAATCAATGTATTATTTAATCTCAGAATAATATTACAATAATTCCAATCCTTGCTTTAGATACTTCTTTTTCCTTCAACAATTCTTCTTCACAACTTGCAATAAAATCTGATAAAACTCTCTTCAACTTACTGCAATAAATGGACAATAATGAGACTTGCAAAATCTAAAGAGTTTACAATTACAAAGCACAAAGCTTATCTCACAAAACCTATGCCTATTCTTTACAAGTAGAGTTCTTCCATGAAAAACAATGTCAAACTAGGTCCATCAATTTGGGCGTCCCAAACTGAAGTCATAACTCAATGTTGATTTAGAAGATATTTTGCAAGCTTCTCAAAGTTGGTGCCCAAGAATGGGCCCACTTAACTCAACCTTATAAAATATCTTATCATGCAAAAGTGTTAACTCCAAGATGCCAACTTGGGCGCCCAAGGTGGGTCCAATTCAATCTTTGTTAACTGAAACATATCTCTCCACCATTCATGCAAATATCATGCATGATTGATCATCCCCACTTAGCTGAATGTATCGCTTGTTATTTGTCATGCAACTCAAGTCATTAGTCATGCATTCCAAGTCAACCAAATTCAAATAGCATTCAACTAAAACTAACTACATGCAACTTAAGATAACTGAACCATAACTAAACTGACCTTAACTAAATTGAACTGAACTGATACTGAACTGAACTGATATTGAACTGAACTGAACTAAACTAAACTGAACTCCATGCATGTAAACATCAATCCCTAACTTCTAGGATCTTTACATACATTACTGAAGTGTTATATTTTACTCCAAACAGTTAACTTAACTCAAGGTGAGTTCCACCTTCCATGTGGGTGCCCCATGTGCTCCTATTTTTTAGGAGCTCTTCATGGGCATCCCCACATGTTCCTATCATTTAGAATTAATTACAAATGTCAATTTACATGTTCATTTCATTCGACTTTAATCTCTTTCTAATCCTAGTGTTGGGGAACACTTTCCAAGGACTTAGGAGATACATGAAATATGTTTAGGATTGTAATGAAATGGCATCTTATTCCCAACATCATAGGGGTTCTTACACTTCTATTGCGGGAGACCCAATTTCTAGAAGTCATAACTTTTGATGTAGGAATTTGACTGAATCTTTTTTTAAAACTATAGAACTTGAAGAGATTTATATCTTTGTAACTAAAGAATTGGTTATTAGCCATTTTAACATATTTTATGGCAACAAACAACCATATAGCCCAAAAATTAAGTTTTTCTATTTTATAGCCCAAAAAGTATATTTTTTCATGTTCATAACTATAACAAAATCTAGAGGGAGTGGGAGAAAATTCTAAGGAAAGAGGAAATTTTCTAGAAACAAAAATCTAGGGTCCAATGGCTGAAAGAAGGTGATAGGAATACCTTTTTTTTCATGTTTTTTCCATTAAACATAAGAAAAGGAATCCAATAAAAAAATTGCATAATGAGTAGGGGGATGTGATCAAAACGCCCACCCAGATTAGTCTCTTGGCTGCGGATTATTTTCAGAAGGCTTATTTGGCTCCTGCTGAGGCTCCTAATCCGACTCTAGACAATTTGTTGTTGGACCCTCTCCCAACCATCATTTCCTAGAATGATAAGCTTAGGATCCTCAGTTTTGTCACTCTTAAGGAGGTCAAGTTGGCTACTTTCAGTATGGGGGCTTACAAAGCACCTGGCCCAAATGGTTTTCCACTGGCCTTCTTTCATATTTTTTGGGAGATTGTTGGTGGGGACCTAGTCTTAGTTGCTCGTGATTTTTTCAAATTTGGTAAGATTCTCAAACAACTGAACAACACTTTTATAGCATTAATTCCCAAGATTGCTAATCCCCAGTCTATGACTGAATTTTGTCCCATCAGTCTTTGCAATACCTTTTATAAAATCCTCTCTAAAATTCTGGTGAACCACATCAAACCTCTCCTTGAAAAAATTATCAACCCCACTCAAAAAGGGTTTGTGCCTAGTCGTCATATCCTTGATGTGACCATAACCACCCATGAATTACTCCATTCCATGGATATATGCAACTATGCTGGTATGGCCCTTAAATTAGATATTTCAAAATCCTATGATAAGATGATTTGGGACTTTATCCCAAAAGTCTTAGCTAAGTTTGGTTTTGACCAATCTATGGTCAAACTCATAATGGAATGTGTAACTACTATAAAGTACTTTGTTCTGGTTAATGGGACTCCTTTTGGGTTCTTCTCTGCTAGGAGAGGTATCAGATAGGGTGACCCCCTTTCACCCTACTTGTTTATCATGATTGCGGATGTCTTGAGCATGAACTTTTCTAATCTATTGTTGCATGCTCATGAAAAATTAAATAAATAAAAAATTGAAAGAAAATTTCATGATACTCATAGATTGAGAAATTTTAATGTCATAAGTTTCAAGCCAACTAGTTGCCACAAGGCCTAAAATCAAGGTTTTTCCACCAATTTAAAGGTTATCAAACACAAGAAATGAAGGAAATATCTATGTGCTAACATAACCAAATCTTTATTTCTATCCTCTTTTAATTTTGGAGTTGTAGGACAAGGGTTAATCTCCCTAAAAATCATAGTTTTTATGTATAGAGCTCTCTCGGTCATAAGATCTCAAAGATCGTTCCTTCTCATACCAACACCATAGTTGATGAAGATACACCTAGCTTCCTTGTTCTCCAATTTTTATCACCTCTCCTTAGGTACATTATTATATGCTTCACAATAAAAAACATGATGTTATAATGATGGTTTTTTGTTTGATTAAGACTATAGGATTCTCATCCACAAGATTTAATGTTAGAGACTTGTTAATCATATAACAAGTTGTAGTAGCCACTTCTACCTATAAATTATATTCCATAAATCAACTCCACTAAGAACACTCCAAGCCCTATCTATCAACATTTTGTGCATTCTCTCTACAACTCCGTTCTATTGAGAGATGTATGAAGTTGTCTTATGTCTCTTTATCCCATGCTCCTTATATTATCTCAAAAATTATTTAACAAAATTTATTGTCATTGTCAATAATCTTCTTACCAACCTAATTTTCTACAAAAGTCTTAAACTCTTTTTAAAAATAAATACTTTAGATTAATTCAAAGGAAATACACCTATGTCCTACAATATTTATCTATAAAATATTATATAATACAGAGATTTTGAAATTGAAAAAACATTAATAAGACAAAAAAAAATTAATAAATTATTTCATAACCCTAGAATATTTTGATCACTTAAAATTTAATGTGATTTTATTTTTCATATATGCAATGTTCACAAAAATCAAATTCAAGAGCACAACCATTCAAACCCTTTGCAAGACTTCTATTTTTTAGGGTCCTTAGACCATTCTCAGCTATGTAGCTTATTGTCCAGTGCCAAAATATTATCTTCTCTACAAATAACTTGGTATTGAGAAACCATGATCATTAAAAGTAGATGCAACACTCCTCTTTAGTGCTATTTTTTATGGTGAGAGTGTAGAATCTAAAAATCTCATCACTATAGGATTAAAAGAACCATCACACTGAATTGTGTATATATCCAACTAAAGTAGAGGGAGTACACAAACACCCTTCATGAGCATCATAAATCCTTACACCATCTTACACTCTCCACTAAAGAAAATAGCCTACACATATACATCATTAAGCTTGCTAACTAAAATTAGGTTCCATGCCAAACTAGGGATATGTAATACACTATTCACCCTCTTCACACATCCATTAGGGAATTGTGTCAAGACTCTTCCATGAAAATAAATAAACATAAACATAATATAATAACATAATGATTTGCATGGATTATCATGAGTGATGGAGAGGAATGGAGCTGTGAACAGGTGAAGGCGGGACTCTGGAGATTTGAAATCTATAGAGTCTGAAGATAGCGATGAGGATGATGGAGACGCTTCAGGTGATCCTCCATGGGTGTTTTTGCTACGTCAGTGGAGAGAGAGGTTTTGGTCTCTGGTTGGAGTATTGGGTGTGGATGTCTGGGCCCTCATCCTAGCTGTGTGGGGGACCCCTGTTTGGTTTGTTATGGTTGTGCTTGGAGCAGAGTGTGAGGTCTTGGTTGTCTTTGCTTCTATGGTGGGCTCAGTTCTTTTGGGGGCATGTGGTTCTTGGTATTTGGTTTCTCTAGCCTCTTTCTTGCTATGGAAGCTCTGGTGTGAGCTTTTTTCTTAGAGGGTTGGTGATGTGTTGTGTGGACTCATTGAGGAGTTATGTTACTACTCTTCTTGTGATGTCCTTTTAGTGACTATTTCCCGAAAGATTTTACTGTTGGAGGCTGTGACCTTTGCACCTGTAGGGTTTACTGTTCACTGTGAGGCTTCCTTTTGGTTGGTGTTGATGCTTTTGGTGGAGGAAGAGGCCTTCATGGTGCATGGGTTTGTTGGTCCCTGTGAATGTTGGCTACGAGTGATGGTTGAGATGGATTGGGACCCCTAGTTTTTGAAGATTAATCTGATGAAGGGGTTTATTTTTGTTTTTTGGAGTTTTTGTTCTTCATAATTTTCTTTTGTTGTGAAGTTGTTGAGTTGTGACTTCTGGGTCATAATCCCCTTTTGGTGATGAGGTTTATGTTGTTCAAGGGGGTTTATTTTCTTCTAATGGTAGTTTTTTTGTGTTGGCTGATGGTTTTTGTGTACTTTAATCTATTGGGTTTTAGTCATGGCTTTTCTTCTCCTTGCATGCTCCAATGTCCTTCCTTATCAAAGGTGGTAATGACTGCCCTCTCTTCCGATGCTCTCTTTTTGTTTCTACAGTTTATTTCTTCTATGGAGGTGAAGACTGATCCCATTGAGGTAGAGCCGTCCTCTTTTGAGGGGAAGGTGGTTGTTGTCGATCGGATGGAGAGTTCTTTTCTTATTTGCTTGTTCCTATCTAGGGGGAGCTTGTGTGAGTAGATGAGTGAAGTTGTTGGAGGTTTTGGTTCTCATTTCTCCCTCTCCTATAGAGGGGAGCTCCCTCCTTTTGAGGTGGGGTTGGAGTTGGCATTTAAGGTTGGGTGTTGTTGCATGAAGGTTGTTGTGTTTCAATGCTCCATAGTTTCCCCTATGGAAGTGGGTTTTTTGGAGTTGTTGGTGTTTCTAATTAGGGGCTTGATGGTGATCTCCACTATCAAGAGGATTTTATCTCTTGGCTCAGGGGCATTTTATCTAAGTAGCTAGTTTGTTGATGCCTAGCTAATGTAGGCAAGTTCTTTATTTATCTGAGTTGGGTTTCTGGTCCCAGTTAAAACCAAGTTGTAAAATGGGTTTTAGACCCTTGTTTGTTTGTATGTTGTAGCATTTGTAGTCATGTTAATCTTTTAGAGGCTGTTATGGGGCTGTTGTTGGTTTATGAGTTATTTTATATGCAACTTGCTTAATCTTGTTCTGGGTTCTGAGATCCTATCAAAACCTATTTTTTACCCTTACTCAAAACATAATGATTTGCATGGGTAAAACCCTTTTAGGAGAAAAATACCTTATTCTAAGGTAACTTAATGCATTATTCAATAATCAATGAATACAATACACTTGGAAATTTTAAGCATTTACAAGAGTATCACCAAAAAGAGGTCTAGAGTAATTTTGAGAACATGACAGTATTCACAAAAGTCAATTTTTAAACTCCATCTCAAGCACCCTATAAATAGGAGAGGTAATACACAAAAATATCTTCATCAACATGGGTGCTCCATTTTAGAAACATTATATCCATTCAAATATTTCTTATGACATGTCATAACATGTGTCATAAAATGGTCAAAAAATGTAAATCCCTAGTATAAATATTATATATGTCATATATTGAAAATGGAGGTAATTATGTAGCTTAATACTTTGTAAAAATATTATATTGTAGATCTAAATAAGTGTTATTTGTTACAATTTCTTTGTGGATGATTATTTTTTTAATTAATTTTATCATTTGTAGAAGTGGACAAAAGATTGTAGAAGAATAGTGTTGTGCAGTTTTTGCACACACGCCCCACTTTGAGTAGGGACCCTCTTTTCTGGTGCTTTTTGACCTTTGGTTTTATTGGATTTGCCTTTTGGGGGTCTTGACATGTTGGTATTGTTGGTCTTGATCTTGTCTTTAGGCTTGAATTGATTAAAATTGAGTTTTAGCAAAATCCGGGTTTTCACCTAACTCTGGGATTTTCCGGCTCCGGCGGATTTTCCTGGGCTCTGGTTCACTGTCTGTTTATTGCTGCATTTTCCGAATCTAGGTTTCTGGTGGATTTTTTCGGACTGTGTTAAATTCTTGAAATTCGTTATTTTCCCAGTTTCTACATTTTCACGAAATCTGTGTTCATTCGGATTTCCGCGTATCTTGGGATCTTCCGAAATTCTGTCTTGGGCTCGGGTTTCTAGATTTGTCAGACGCGTCTTGTCGCTCATTAATGACTGAGGTACCTCTGCTCAGACATGTATGGGGAAGGATTTAAGACCTTTTGGGCATCATTTTAACTCCATTCATTTGCTTGTTGCTCTGGCGATTGAGAGTTTTCATTTGAGCTTTGAGCATTGATCCTGAGTTGCTTGCGCATGGATTGTTTGGTGCTGATTGAGGTTTTCATTGTTTGGGCGTGCTTGCTTCGTGGTTGCTTCTCCAAGTTCGAGTTCCATCTGCAATAATCCATGGTATGTTATCAATGGCCCCTCTTGTTTGTTTACGAAATGATTGAGTTTTTTGTATTGATTGGTGGTCATTTCGTGTCGGCCCATGTTGGCCACAATTTCCTTCCTATCAAGTTAGGGTTTGACCCATTTTTCGTGGAACCTCATCACCCGTGCCCTATGAGCTTGTATTTATCCCTTAGATGATGGGTGCATCCGTTTGGAAGGGGTTTTGGGTTAGATTGTTTGCCCTCTTAATGCGAAATCTGCCATATTGTGCAAGGTTAGGGTTTTTTCGGTGTTTGGCCTAGAACGGAAAATTTGTTATGATTGATTGATCTTGCCCTTGTATTGCACTGACTCCTACCCTGTGAGGATCTAGAGTGCCTTAGATTGATATGTATAGATGGTATTTAAGACTATGAACTCACCCTGGTTTTCATGGTGGGAGGTTGTTCATTGAAATTAGGGCATCATCGTTCTGTCATGGGAATTCATCATTTGAAAGCTTTGAGAACGTGAAATCATTTGCATTTTGGATCTTGTTGGTTAGCATCAATTTCAGGACCATTAGAATCCAAGTAGAAGAGATTGCATGATTTTCTGATTAATGGTTCACGTGTGGCCGATCATCGGGTTCCCCTGGTGTCTGCGGAATTTCTGCGCACCAAGATTTTCCCGGTTTAGGTTAATTTCGCAGAGTGAAGTAATTACTGGAACATTTCGAACTATCCACGAAAATCCATCTCAGCCAGACTTTTTCGGTTTTCCTTTCTGGCTTTAACCTTTTTAATTTTTCGAAGATAGGATTTATGGATTGAATGCTAATTGCTTATTTCTTATTGCTAATGAGAAAATTATAGGATAATCTGATGATCTTTTGGCTGAACTAATGATTTTTGTGACTGATGATGCTTTGGCAGCGAGAATCTGTCTGGGTCAGATTTCTCTGAAATTCTGCCCCAACTGGATTTTCCTGCATTACATTGTTTTCCCGGACTGCTTTATTTTTCTGGATCTTCAAGGATTGGTGATTTGTGATGGTTTTTATATCACTTTATATGGTTTTAGGCTAACCTTTGGATTAGAATATGCATGATAATTGAGTACTAATGATGTCCTTTGTGAATGTAGGCTAAATCAAGCAAGGCTGCAGCAGGAAAGACTAAGGGTGACATGGAGGGGTCATCCATCTCAGAGATAGAAAAACTAAGATTGGATACCAAAAGTCAGCTTCCTGAAAGTAAGATATCTTCCGTATGGTCAGAGGTGTCTGACACCAATGTAGGGGCTTGGAGATACAAGGAATTTAAGCAGAGGACAACTGAGAAGAATCTGTCAGTCCTGAGGAACGACATGATGAAGTCCAGACTAGTGCATGTGGCAGGGTTTCCTCCTGCAATACAATGTTATGAGCTGATCTTGGAGTGTGCCCGATAGTATAATTTTGATACACAGAGGGTCGTCAGTACTGAGGGAAGAGTCTTGGCCAACTTTAGCCCTATCTCTATTTCCCAGGCTTTTGACATGCCTGATTTACCTTCGGTATGTGCTCTAAACATGGACTTAGCTAGAACATACTATGAGAATGAGCCAATTAAATCTCAACAAATGATCAACTCTTGGTTGGAGAAGCCAAAGTCACACTATTCTAAACTCCTCAAACAACTGCATAGAGTCAAATTAAGGTCTGACATTTATGATGCTATAACATTTTTGAGCAGAGTAGCTAGTTTGAAGACTGCCGGAGTGCTAGAGAGTTAGATGGTCCATGTGATCACCAAGATTGAGCAAGGAACCAACTATCACTGGGCGCGGCTTATTAGCTCTGAGATTGATAAACAGCTGAGGAATGTCCTGGAAACCAAGAGGTTCACTATGTCCTCTTATGTCATGTATTTAATAGCCAGATTCTACCCATACAGGGGTTTAAATCCACAAGGGACATTCGGACAGGACATTGTCTATGAGGTTTACCCGGAGTTGCATCTAGGACACAAAGACTACCGAAGGGCCAATGATGCATTCACAATGCATATCACCAGGATGCTCCAGAATGCCGAGCATATTAGATTGTCAGAAGGAGCCAAAGGGCTGATAAAGAATTATGGGGCCTGGTTTATTCAATTTCCCACATTCACCTACATCAGGATTGATGGATGCCCGGTCGCTCCATATAGACTACCCAGGTACCCAACATATCACATTGTTTTGTTAGAGATTGTGAGGTAGATTTGTGAATTTGATGCTATTGTAAAAAGAGAGAAGCATAAGACAGGCTTTGGTGGAGATTTCCCCCTCAGAATTGGTGTAGCAGAAGTGTGTTCTTCCATCCAATCGACACATACTGCAGGAGAAGAATTGGAAGCATATGGTTTCTCCTTCCACTCCAAAAGGATGAACTTCAATATCACAGGAGAGGCACAGAAGAAGGCCACTAGGGAGTATCGGCATAAAGGTGACCTAGAGGACTATTGGGCCAACATTAAGGATGATTTTGAAGTGAGAAAGAAGAGGTATTCCAGACTCCCTATTGATGCCATCAAATAGTACAATGTCAAGTTGATCCCAGACCAACTGGAGGATGATGGAAACCTGGTACAGGATCATGCCTATGAAGCTGTGAAGGACAGGTCGATCGGGGAAATCAATTGGAATGAAGATGAGGTCACGGAGTTGGAGGAGCTAATGACCCCAGTCATGAAGTTTACCTCTTCTTGGTTAAAGCATAAGATTTGGGAGCTGGAGAGTGAGAAGGTGACTTGGACCTTCAATTTGATGGGAGATCTCAACCCTATGTCTACTTCAGAGGAATCCCGGGAAGATGACCCCAAAGGGAAAACCAAAAGGAGCTCACCTTTCAAGATAAAGATTAGAGGTCCCAAGGAAAGTGAGCCGGAACCAAAGAGAAAGCCCAAGGGAAAGAAGAGGAGTAGAACTCTGAAGATTGGCAGGTCCTCTGATGAAGAAGAATTAGAAAAACTAGTTGAAGAAGATGTCCCTCCACCACCAAAGGAGGCCAGGACAGCCAGAGGTTCAAAGAAGAAGGGTACTTCAAAGGAGGAGCCTCCGATTGTTGATGTGGAGAGCTCAGGAGAGAAGACAAAGGTTTATATGAGGAAATCGAGGACTCCCTCTCCAAAGGACACTATGCAAAAGATGGATCTTTCACCAAAATCACCAGTCATGGAGCCATCTAAGGCTGCTTCTCCTCCACCAAGCGCACCTGAGCCGAAAATTCTTGAGGAGCATGAAACCAGTGGAGAGGCAGAGCCATTTAGGGAAGGGACACTTTTTGGTGAAGCAATTGAGCTTGAGGCCGAAGAGGTAGAAAAGCATCTTTCTCCTCTTGTAATGTATGAAGATTCTCCAGAAATTGGCAGAGGAAACAAATCACCTAAACAAGAGGAAGACATTCCTGCTAGATCCCCATCACCGGTGCAAGAAATGGAGCCTGAAGAAGAAGATCAAGGTGAGCAGCTCCCTGAGGAGGAGGATAAAACAACTGAAAAAGAAGAAGAGAAAATAACAGAACAGCAAGAAGAAGAAACAAGAACAGAGGAAGTCCGGGTAGAACCTGCAGCCCTGGATTGGCTTGAAAAAGAGATTGCAAGGAAGAAACAGGTAGTAGTTGAAGACACTCCTTTGGATTGGGATGAAATGTTGTCTAAAATTGGCAAAGGGAAGAAAAAGAAGGCAGCTAAGGTAGTCTCAAAGATGGAGAGAGATGAAGCAAACAACAGGGTCATCCACATTGCCACCCCTGCCGCAGATAAGACAAGAGAAGAAGTCACTGGTCAGGACTACAATGTGCAAACTATCAACCTTGGACCAACATCCATGGAGCAGGACATAGACGAATATGAAGGGTCTAGTGCAGTGATCATTGGGAGATTGAGAAAGGAGACCCAGACCAAGCATGAGTTGAAGAAAGAAAATGAAAGACTTAGGAAATGCTTGGAGGAAGTGATGAAACCCCTGCAGTCTCTCCATCCTTCTTCTTCTTCTGTCACTCCTGGTTTCCTTTCTAAGGAGACTATCTCTGAGATTGAAAAGATAAAGACTTCGGCTCAAACTACAATAGATTGGTTGAAGAATGTGAAAATAAAGGGAGATGATACAATTAAGGAAATCCTTTCAGTTGGAAAGGATGCATTTAGAGCCAAGGAGTTGTTGGAGCATGTCCTATCCCAAGACAAGGAAGACATTGACCTTCTGTTGCAGAAATCCAAGGTCATCATAGGGCATGGTAAAGAACAATTGGCTGTGGATGGGATTCTTCCTTCTTCTAGGATAGATGAACCCTGGGAGTGGTTTGAGGCTCTGCAGATTCGACAGAAGGCCGTGAAGAAGATACAGAAACGAAAGAAATCAATTGATGGTGATCTTATAGGGGTCTATGAGGGATGCATTGCATTCTTTGAGGTCATGACCGGAAGGAGAAAGATTGCCCCAAAATATCTAAGTCTGGAACAGCTGAAAGAGTGGTGGCATGAAGTTTATGCCCCAGATTCTGAGAATGTTATAACTGGTCACCAGTTAGATGATGCAGCCACCTACTTGGCGGTAATGGATAAGTATCAAGAACATAGGGTTAATTGGGATAAGACTGTTAAACAGTCAAAGGAGGAGATTGACTCTATTAAATGCAGACTCAGGATTTTGCCTTTGCCACCTATCACTGAGTTGGATGGAGCATTTTTGAGGGACCAAGGGTCGTTGGCCCAGGGCAAGGATAAGGGAAGTGACACTTAATGCCTATTTTGAGATTTGTGCTTCCTTATTATTATAGGGCATGCATTGGACCGGACTACATTGGGAATTGTGTCAAGGCCGACCTTGATGATGGATGGCATTTAATGTATGCCTTATTTTGATTTCCTAGGCTGACCTATTTTGGCGGTTGTTCTTATTTTGTAAAATGTTTGTCTAGGCCGACATGTCTTGAGATTTGTTATAAAGGCATTCTTGCCTCTTTGTAAGAGGGTGATCACAAAATTAGATATTAGAGAAAAGAGAAGAGTTAAAAACAAGTAGGAGTTAGAGCATTTTATTCTTGAAGCAAGTATTGTAAACAGAACAGTGGAATTGCTGCAACACTTTGGTGGTCTAATACAATTGAAGGCATTGTGGTTTTCCTGGTGCAATCTCTTGTGTTATTTCATCTCGCATGGTTCTTGTTGTTCTATCTTTCAAATTACTTAAAGATTTAGGGTTTAATGTTAAGAATTAGTTTTATTTTGGTGAATGATATTTATGATTTCATATTTGGAATGTTTGTAGCAATCTCTGGTCTATACTCCCAGTAACTATCTGATTGTAGTAGGCTGGTAAAGTCAACCTGGACCATATATTCATATGTGCTTAAGTTCGATTGTGGATGAATGTCTATGATTTGAAAATCTATATACTTTAGAAGATTGCACCGTTCTTGTGATATTGCATTGTGGGTTAAGCAGGAATTGGTTGTTTGAGATTGGTCCATTCCAGATATCTGTCATTTGCATTAGACATTCTAGGAGTAGTTTAGATTTTATCATATTCTTGCACCCTTATCTTTTGCTATTTCCTTATCATTTGGTTAAATTTAGGATTAAAGATGATCATATTGCATAATCTGATAAATTAGAAAGATACAGTTTGCTTGTAGTAAGTTCCCTTTGTGATTACCAGCATTTTCACATATTATCTGAGTTGTTTATGTATTGTCATGACCTGACACTTGAGAGACCTTGGGGTGATTTTCAGTAATTTATTGTTGGAAATAACCTTTCAAGAGAGATAGAATATTGCATTCTGTCTAAGTTGTTGTTGTGCAAAAAACACCATCAACATATTGGCGCTAGAAGGAGGTTTTGAATGAGCACACTGGATCGTTTCTTGAGCGCCATCTCTCCAGAGAGATATAGGAGAAATACCAGATCTACCACAGGAGAGGAATATTTACAGGAATTACAGTTCCCCGCTAGGTCAAGAAGGACCTGACAAAGGGGAGAATCATCATCACCCATCCCTTCACCAGCATCATCCACATCTTCCCATCCAGAAGTTGAAGCTATACCCATCCCTGAGGCAGTTCCCATTCAACAACCTCAGCCTATCATCAACCAACCGCAACCACCTCCCCCACTTTTACCAATGGCTTTCCTAGCTAATAATCCATCCCCTTTGTCTTTCAATGATTACAATGTAATGCCCAAAAACCCTGAACACTTATGTTCAAAGTTTCATGTTAATGACCCAAACAGGACTGCAGAAGAACATATAAGGATCTTCCAAACCTATCTCAAAGATAGAGGGATTGTCCATGAGGATGTTGCCTGTAGGTTGTTCCCTTATTCACTAGGAGAGGAGGATTTTTATTGGTAAAATCACCTCCCATCTGGCTCAATTCTAAACTGGAATGATCTTGAAACTGCCTTTTTACAGAAGTTCAGAATACCTATCAGTGCCAATGAGTTGTATCTGTAATTCACCAGAGTCAAGAGAGAGGTCAATGAACTCATATCCAGTTTCAATAATAGGTTTCATCGTGTGTACACTAGACTTCAAGATCCTTATGTTTTGGATGACAATACAACATTGGGAGTCTATTACGAAGCATTGGATAGCCTCACAGCCACCTTTCTGAAGTGGAGACCTAACCCTCCAGCTAACCTAACTGATGCCTATACGGAAGCTGTTAAGCTTAGCATAGATCTAAGGCAACATATAACTGGACCGTTGCCTTCTCTAGGACCAGTTGCACATCCCAATCAGGTTCAGGCAGTAAATCAAGCACTTACCAACCATACTCCATTCATGAATCCAGTACCTCAGTTACCGTTGGTGCCACATCTTGGTCATCCCATGAGCCAGGTCTCTCCTATGATGAATTTTCCCCAGCAGCAGGTTAACCAGCCTATGTATTAGTCACAGTCAAATAGTTTTCCTGCTTATCTACAAAATTCTGAGGTATTGCATCAGTCTATAGGATCTAATACAATGCCTGTCCCTCCTCAGAGTAATCCAAGCCACCTTCCTTATCGAGATTCAAATAGGGAGAGGATTGATGAAATGGCTGAACAGATAAAGAAGTTGAATCTGGAGGTGACCTACCTAAGGAATCAAAATAGTCAACTGCAGGCTGCCCAGAAGAGTATGCAATCCAATCAGAACAGATAATTTTTACAAGGGCAGAATTTTGACAGAGGACAGTGTAATGAGAAAGGATTCCACAATGACAGAGGATACAATCATGATAGAGGTTACAACAATAACAGATGCTATAATAATGATAGGAGATAGAATTTTGATAGAGGCCAAGGTAGTGGATCAGGATTTGATAAGAGGCCATCACAAGGGAAAGGTAGAACTTGGAATACAGGACCTAATAATGGAGGAGTCCCCACCCCATTGGATCAATCAGCTAATCAAGTAGTCAACCAATCTATAAATCAACCAGTTAGTCAGGACAAGCCTCCCAATGGTGTATATCTGGCTAAAGCAGCCTTATCAGGATGGTGCAGGCTTCATAAGACAAGTCAGCATTCAGAATTAGAATGTCCAGAGTTCCAAACTGCTGCTTCTATTTTTCAATATAAGGTAGAGAATAATGCCAATGGGCAGAAGATTGTTCCCTCCAGTCCTTATGATTCTCCTGTGCTGGTTTTGAACCACGCTCCTTTCCCAACAAGTAAGGAGAATGTACCTAAGGAGGAATCTGATTCTCAGGAGGGGAAATAGATCAAATTTGTAATGGGGATGGAGTTGCTCAGCTATTCAGTGAAGAAACAATGAATGATAATGGCCCCCTTGATCAGGAGGAGGCTTATGTTGAAGAAGTACAGATGTTCCAGAGACAAGGTCTGAGAGATATGCCTCATAGACGCCCACAGGATGGGGGACCTTTCACCACTTCCATTCCTCCTAACAACTTCACTACTCCTCTAGATCCTAATGCTAGCAATAATCTGTCTTATCCACATGTTTCCAGGCAGTACCTTTCAATGGAGAAGCAAGCTCAAACTGACCCACAGAAGGAAAAGGTTGTTCAGGTAGGCAAAGACAAGGTGGAGGAACCCCCCAAAGAAGCTTTCACTGATATGAATGGGGAGCAAATGGCTTCGTATGTTGCTGAGGAGTTCAAGAAATTAAAGGTAAACCTTTCAGAATTTGAGTTATTGAGGTTCCCTCCCATTAGGAAGGCAATTTTGGGTACTTATGATGCACGTTCAATGTCTTTGGATAAACCTTCTGGTGAGCATAACAACAAGATCCCTAGTTCTCAGCCTATGAAGACACAAAACTAGGCCCATAATCAGATTAACTTTCCCCCTGGAGACAAAGGAAAAGAAAAGGACAAGACTCAAGTGGCTTAAGTTGATACTCAACCTACTTTATTTAAAGGGAAGACAGAAACCCCACCATTTCTGATCTCTGTGTGCATATTTGGTAAGAATCTGCATAATTGTTTACTAGATTCTGGTGCTTCCACCAATGTGATGCCATTTGGAGTTTGTAGAGCTTTAGAAATTACACCTGCTGATTCTCAGAAGAAGGTGACTCAGTTGGATAGAACTGAAGTAAATGTGGTGGGAGAACTAAACATGATTCACATGCAGATAGCTTCAGATCCAAGAATTCAACAGGTTATCAGTATTCAGGTAGCTGATATTCCTGATGCATATGGTTTGATCCTGGAAAGAGATTTTACTAAGACTTTGAATGGTTATGTGTCTACTGATCATTCTCATATGTGGCTTCCATGGAAATGAGTGCCTAATCAGATCAAAATTGATAGAGAGCCAAGAATGAAATACATGATCACAGAATACCAAAAGACTTCAACAAAAGTCCTGATATCAGAATTTGGCATGGAAAATTACATGTTGTCAACTCAGTATGAGGAATCAGACTTAGAGGAGGTATTGATGCTACATATGATGCCTATTGATGAGGGGACAGGATCCAGCCCTGTTACTGTTTTGACAGAATCAATTGAGGAAGAAAAGGAACCTGAAGACAATCATATAAGTCTATTGGACAGTTTTCAGGAATTCATCAAACAATCTGTTGACAATCAGGTTCGTCTTGGAAGAAGGACAAGCTTTGAAGAATTACTCTTACCTAATTGGTGTAGAGTTCATAATGCTTCTCATTCAGAGTTGGAGTGTTGTTTATGCCAAATAGCAGTAGAACAAGTACAAAAATGCATGAATCCAACCCTGGTAGTTCAGACAGATATACAAGATCCTCAGAAAGATAGTCAAGAAAAGAAATTCGTGTCATCTAAAAAACTACCCAACAATATCAAGCCAAAGGATGTGATGAAGAAGATTGAAGTTACTGAGTGTTGGACACTTAGGTTTGATGGATCCAAGTCCAAGCATGGAGCTGGGGCAGGGTTTGAATTAATCAGTCCAAAAGGTAAGAATTTATTTGCAGCCCATAGGCTTCAATTTCATTGCACCAATAATGTAGCAGAATATGAAGCATTAATACATGGACTTCTTATGGCACTTAAGAAAAAGGTTAAGATTCTGCAAGTCTTTGGTGATTTTGAGTTAGTAGTCAAACAAGTGAGGAAGTAGTATTCATGCCACGATAGGAGAATGAACAATTATAGACATAGAGTGTGGGACCTCATTGAAGGATTTGATGCCTTCAACATCCAACTGATCCCACGGCAGAAGAATCAAACTGCTGATTCTTTGGCTCAAGCAGCAAGCACTCTGCAACCTCTATCTCTGTCAGGCCTAAAGAAGTTTACTGTTGAACTGACCCCTATGCCATCAGTCCCAGACAATGTTACTAACTTCCAGGTATTTGAAGATGATAAGCATATTCTAGATTTTATCACAAATACGAACGTTTTTGCTTCCCAAATCATTGATGAGACATAACTTTAGGAAGCAAATCTGGATTTAGAAGGTGTGATAAATCTGAAATCAAATACTATTCTAAGGGGAATGGTACAGTTGGAGAGAATTTTTGATATGGATAAGATCAAGGATCAAGAACAAGAGTCAAAGAAAGAATCTATCAAGGGACAGTGTGATACTTACAATATGGGAACTGAAGATAACACCAAGAACATTTTTATTGGCAAAGTATGTACTCCAAAAGAAAGACAAGGAATAATTGCAGCATTGCGTAGCTTTCTTGATATAATAGCCTGGAGTTATGAGGACTTGAAAACTTATGATACCTCAATCATAACTCATACTATACCCCTGAAGCCAGATGCCAAACCTTTCAGACAAAGACAGAGACCCATTAATGCATTATTAGAACCAGTCATACAGAAAGAAGTCCAGAAGTTACTGTCTGCCCAAATCATATTCCCTGTCAGACATTCAACATGGGTGGCCAACCTGGTCCCAGTGAGGAAAAAGAATGGAGAAATTAGACTTTGTGTTGATTTCAGGAATTTGAACAGATCTTCAGAAAAGGATAACTATCGAGTCCCTTCACTGGATGAAGTGCTTCAAGTGGTTAATGGATCCCAGATGATGTCCTTTCTGGATGGTTACTCAGGGTACAATCAAGTGATGGTCCAGTATGAGGACAGGCACAAGACTGCTTTCACAACCAAATGGGGTACCTTTTCCTACAGGAGGATGCCTTTTTGGACTCATCAATGCGGGAGCCACATTTCAAAGGGCTATGGATATTGCTTTTAAGGATATCATAGGTAAATGCATCATCATTTATATGAATGATCTGACTGTGTTTTCAAAGAACAGAGGGGATCATATCTCGGATTTGCATAAAGTGTTCCAAAGGTGCAGGGAATTTGACATATCCTTAAATTCTAAGAAGTGTATTTTTAGAGTAACAGAGGGAAAGCTACTGGGACATGTAATATCAGAAAAGAGAATTGCTATAGATCCAAAGAGAGTGGAGGCTATATTGAAGATTCAGCCACTTGCTAGCAAAAAGGAGATGAAATCTTTCTTTGACAAGATTAACTTCATCAAAAAATTCATTACTGGATTTGCTGAAATTGTTAAGCCATTGAATGCAATGTTGAAGCAAGATGCTAAGATCGAATGGACTACGGAAGCGAAGGAAGCTTTTGCAGAAATCGAAAGAGCCATTGCTGATGCCCTAGCATTGGTAAGTCCTAACTACAACAAGCCTTTTCACATCTATTCATTTGCTTCAGATCATTCATGTGCCAGAATGTTAACTCAAAAGTATGATGAGGGAAATGAGCATCCTATTGCTTTTATGAGCGCGCCATTAAAAGATGCTGAGTTGAAATATCCAAGTGTGGAAAAGCAGGCATATGCTCTGGTTAGAGCAGTGAAGAAATTCAGACATTATATCCTCAGAAATAAGGTATATGCAATTGTCCCTGATTCTGCAGTTAAGTTACTTTTGATGCAAAATGAATTAGGTGAGCACAGAGCTAAATGGGTAACCATGCTACAAGAGTATGACATTGAGATCCAGCCCATGAAGTTGGTAAGAGGACAAGGGCTCACTCAGACTATGGCTGAAATAGGCCCAGAATTGACTGTCCAGAATTATAATATCAAAGAGGTTTCCCCAGATGGTTGGTATGACGACATAGTGTATTATTTGCTGAACCAACGACCTCCAGGTCATCTTGGTGCAGTTCAGAGACGAGCTCTACGGTTAAAGAGTGATGGTTTCATGCTGAAAGGAGCTGTTTTGTACAAGAGAAATCATGAAGGCATTTATTTGAGGTGTCTTGGGAAGCAGGAAGCTGAAAGGGTGATAAACAAATTTCATGAGAAATATGGTACTGGCCATGGTTCTGCAATTGCCACTGCAAATCAGATTTTGAGGCAGGTTACTACTGGCCCACACTGTTCAAGGATGTTTACCATCATGTTAGGACCTGTCACATGTGCCAGACTGCTGAAATACTTGGAGATAATGCCTTCTGTTTGAGGACTCTCATGGGAGAAAATATTCCACTGCCTGTCAATGAGCAGTATTTGAAACATTATTTCCAGTCCTGAGCTATTTTCAGCTCCCTGCTTTGTATATAGTTAGTTTAGGCTACTTTGCTTGTTTTGTTTGGTTATAATAGGTTTCCCTTTTGCTTTGTCTATTTTGCTTTGGTTAGAATAGGTTTTCTTTGGTTTGGTTTGTTTGTTTGTTTTGGTTTGCGTTGCTCTTGCTCTTGGTTCCTTTTCTTTTTGGGATCTTTGGGTGCATCTGTACGACAATGGTGAAAAAGTAGGTCGGATGTTCTTAATATTTCCCTTACAAACTCTAATCATCCTTCCAGGACACTATGGTACGAACTCTCTACCAATGTCACTTATCTTTATGCTGAGGCAAAGGGTTTTCTAGTCAGTTTTTAACAGGAATATATTAGGGTCTTACACTTTTAATTATTAATATACCTGAAGTTGCATAAGGTCCTTATGAAGTTTGAATGAGTGAAAAATCCTTTTTCTGCTCTAGTGCCACTGTGGTTCTCATCCCTGAGTGTGGACTTCATTGTTCACAGGTTGAAGCAAAAGCAGTGAAAAGATAAGCAGAAAAAAGAAAAAAAAAGAGAGAAAATATTGAAAATTAAAAGGTTTGAATTCAACTCATCAGGGGTATCTGAATATCTCTACCGGGGCTATAGACGCCTGGCTGGTAGTAGAGCTATGTTCAGGAGGATCACAGCGATAACCTCATCGGGGCTATGGACACCTGACTGGTAACGAGGCTCTATCAGGGTTACTTTTAGAGTATGAATCTTTACGTAGCTTGTTCATACCAAGTTTGGTTCCTGTTGTAACTAAGGGAGGATAATGAATGCATATGCACACACTTTGACCCTGGTATAGGAAAGTTTGAATGATTAGGAGCTTCTTTTTTTTCACTTAGGTGGTGGCAGGATAGGTGAGTTGAAACCATAAGTTCTGGGTTCTTGATTCCAGTTTGTCATCGAAATGCTCAGGAGCATTTCCCCAGCAGAGTCGCCATTTGTTGTGCAGTTTTTGCACACATGCCCCACCTGGAGTAGGGACCCTCTTTTCTAGTGCTTTTTGACCTTTGGTTTTATTGGATTTGCCTTTTGGGGGTCTTGACATGTTGGTCTTGTTGGTCTTGATCTTGTCTTCGGGATTGAATTGATTAAAATTGAGTTTTAGCAAAATCCGGGTTTTCACCTAACTCCGGGATTTTCCGGCTCCGGCGGATTTTCCTAGGCTCTAGTTCACTGTCTGTTTATTGCTACATTTTCCGAATCCAGGTTTCTGCTTGACTCCAGGATTTTTCAGTTTTGGTGAATTTTCCCGGACTGTGCTAAATTCCTGAAATTCATTATTTTCCCGGTTTTTGCATTTCTGCGAAGTCTGTGTTCATCCGGATTTCCGCGTATCTTGGGATCTTCCAAAATTCTGTCTTAGGCTCGGGTTTTTGAATTTGTTAGACGCGTCTTGTTGCTCATTAATGACTGAGGTACCTCTACTCAGACACATATGGGGAAGGATTTAAGACCTTTTGGGCATCATTTTAACTCCATTCATTTGCTTGCTGCTCTGGCGATTGAGAGTTTTCATTTGAGCTTTGAGCATTGATCCTGAGTTGCTTGTGCATGGATTGTTTGGTGCTGATTGAGGTTTTCATTGTTTGGGCGTGCTTGCTTCATGGTTGCTTCTCCAAGTTTGAGTTCCGTCTGCAATAATCCATGGTATGTTATCAATGGCCCCTCTTGTTTGTTTACGAAATGATTGAGTTTTTCATATTGATTGGTGTTCATTTCGTGTCGACCCATGTTGGCCATAATTTCCTTCCTATCGAGTTAGGGTTTCACCCATTTTTCATGGAACCTCATCACCCATGCCCTATGAGCTTGTATTTATCCCTTAGATGATGGGTGCATCCGTTTGGAAGGGGTTTTGGGTTAGATTGTTTGCCCTCTTAATGCGAAATCTGCCATATTGTGCAAGGTTAGGGTTTTTTCAGTGTTTGGCCCAGAACGGAAAATTCGTTATGATTGATTGATCTTGCCCTTGTATTGCACTGACTCCTACCCTGTGAGGATCCAGAGTGCCTTAGATTGATATGTATAGATGGTATTTAAGACTATGAACTCACCCTGGTTTTCATGGTGGGAGGTTGTTCATCGAAATTAGGGCATCATCGTTCTGTCATGGGAATTCATCATTTGAAAGATTTGAGAACGTGAAATCATTTGCATTCTGGATCTTGTTGGTTAGCATCGATTTCAAGACCATTAGAATCCAAGTAGAAGAGATTGCATGATTGTTTGATTAATGGTTCATGTGTGGCCAATCGTCGGGTTCCCGTGGTGTCCGCGAAATTTCTGCGCACCCGGATTTTCCCAGTTTAGGTTAATTCCACGGAGTGGAGTAATTACCGAAACATTTCGAACTGTCTGTGAAAATCCGTCTCAGCCGGACTTTTCTGGTTTTCTTGTCTCGCTTTATCCTTTTTGATTTTCCGAAGATAGGATTTATGGATTGAATGCTAATTGCTTATTTCTTATTGCTAATGAGAAAATTATAGGATAATCTGATGATCTTTTGGCTGAACTAATGATTTTTGTGACTGATGATGCTTTGGCAGCGAGAATCCGTCTGGGTCGGATTTCTCTGAAATTCTACCTCGACTGGATTTTCCAGGGTTACATTGTTTTCCTGGACTGCTTTATTTTTTTGGATCTTCAAGGATTGGCGATTTGTGATGGTTTTTATATCACTTTATGTGGTTTTAGGCTAACCTTTGGATTAGAATATGCATGATAATTGAGTACTAATGATGTCCTTTGTGAATGTAGGCTGAATCAAGCAAGGCTGCAGCAGGAAAGACTAAGGGTGACACGGAGGGGTCATCCATCTCAAAGAGAAAAACTAAGATTGGATACCAAAATTCAGCTTCCTGAAAGTAAGATATCTTTCGTATGGTCAGAGGTGTCTGACACCAATGTAGGGGCCTGGAGATATGAGGAATTTAAGTAGAGGATAGCTGAGAAGAATCTGTCAGTCCTGAGGAACGACATGATGAAGTCCAGACTGGTGCATGTGGCAGGGTTTCCTCCTGCAATACAATATTATGAGCCGATCTTGGAGTGTGCCCGGCAGTATGATTTTGATACACAGAGGGTCGTCAGTACTGAGGGAAGAGTCTTGGCCAACTTTAGCCCTGTCTCTATTTCCCAGGCTTTTGACATGCCTGATCTGCCTTTGGTATGTGCTCTAAACATGGACTTAGCCAGACCATACTATGAGAATGATCCAATTAAATCTCAACAAATGATCAACTCTTGGTTGGAGAAGCCAAAGTCACACTATTCTAAACTCCCCAAATAGCTGCATAGAGTCAAATTAAGGTCTGACATTTATGATGCTATAACATTTTTGAGCAGAGTAGCTGGTTTCAAGACTACCAGAGTGCTAGAGAGTTGGATGGTCCACGTGATCACCAAGATTGAGCAAGGAACCAACTATCACTGGGCGCGGCTTATTAGCTCTGAGATTGATAAACAGCTGAGGAATGTCCTGGAAACCAAGAGGTTCACTATGTCCTCTTATGTCATGTATGTACTAGCCAGATTCTACCCATATAGGGGTTTAAATCCACAAGGGACATTCAGACAGGACATTGTCTATGAGGTTTACCCGGAGTTGCATCTAGGACACAAAGACTACCGAAGGGCCAATGATGCATTCACAATGCATATCACCAGGATGCTCCAGAATGCCAAGCATATGAGATTGTCAGAAGCATCCAAAGGGCTGATAAAGAATTATGGGGCCTGGTTTATTCAATTTCCCACATTCACCTACATCAGGATTGATGGATGCCCGGTCGCTCCATACAGACTACCCAGGTACCCAACGGATCACATTGTTTTGTTAGAGATTGTGAGGCAGATTTGTGAATTTGATGCTATTGTAAAAAGAGAGAAGCATAAGACAGGCTTCGATGGAGATTTCCCCCTTGGAATTGGTGTAGTAGAAGTGTGTCCTTCCATCCAATTGGCACATACTGTAGGAGAAGAATTGGCATCATATGGTTTCTCCTTCCACTCCAAAAGGATGAACTTCAACATCACAGGAGAGGCACAGAAGAAGGCCACTAGGGAGTATCGACATAAAGGTGACCTAGAGGACTATTGGGCCAACATTAAGGATGATTTTGAAGTGAGAAAGAAGAGGTATTCCAGACTCCCTGTTGATGCCATCAGATAGTACAATGTCAAGTTGATCCCGGACCAACTGGAGGATGATGGAAACTTGGTACAGGATCATGCCTATGAAGCTGTGAAGGACAGGTCAATCGGGGAAATCAATTGGAATGAAGATGAGGTCACGGAGTTGGAGGAGCTAATGACCCCAGTCATGAAGTTTACCTCTTCTTGGTTAAAGCATAAGATTTGGGAGCTGGAGAGTGAGAAGGTGACTTGTACCTTCAATTTGATGGGAGATCTCAACCCTATGTCTACTTCAGAGGAATCCGGGGAAGATGACCCCAAAGGGAAAACCAAAAGGAGCTCACCTTTCAAGATAAAGATTAGAGGTCCCAAGGAAAGTGAGCCGGAACCAAAGAGAAATCCCAAGGGAAAGAAGAGGAGTAGAACTCTGAAGATTGGTAGGTCCTCTGATGAGGAAGAATTAGAAAAACTAGTTGAAGAAGATGTTCCTCCACCACCAAAGGAGGCCAGGACAGCCAGAGGTTCAAAGAAGAAGGGTACTTCAAAGGAGGAGCCTCACATTGTTGATGTGGAGAGCTCAGGAGAGAAGACAAAGGTTTATATGAGGAAATCGAGGACTCCCTCTCCAAAGGACACTATGCAAAAGATGGATCTTTTGCCAAAATCACCAGTCATGGAGCCATCTAAGGCTGCTTCTCCACCAAGCGCACCTAAGCCAGAAATTCTTTAGGAGCATGAAACTAGTGGAGAGGCAGAGCCATTCAGGGAAGGGACACTTTTTGGTGAAGCAATCGAGCTTGAGGCCGAAGAGGTAGAAAAGCATCCTTCTCCTCTTGTAATTTATGAAGATTCTCCAGAAATTGGCAGAGGAAATGGATCGCCTAAACAAGAGGAAGACATTCCTGCTAGATCCCCATCACCGGTGCAAGAGATGGAGCCTGAAGAAGAAGATCAAGGTGAGCAGCTCCTTGAGGAGGAGGAGGATAAAACAACTGAAAAAGAAGAAGAGAAAATAGCAGAATAGCAAGAAGAAGAAACAAGAACAGAGGAAGTCCCGGTAGAACCTGTAGCCCCAGATTGGCTTGAAAAAGAGATTGCAAGGAAGAAACAGGTAGTAGTTGAAGACACTCCTTTGGATTGGGATGAAATGTTGTCTAAAATTGGCAAAGGGAAGAAAAAGAAGGCAGCTAAGGTAGTCTCAAAGATGGAGAGAGATGAAGCAAACAACAGGGTCATCCACATTGCCACCCCTGCCACAGACAAGACAAGAGAAGAAGTCACTGGTCAGGACTACAATGTGCAAACTATCAACCTTGGACCAACATCCATGGAGTAGGACATAGACGAATATGAAGGGTCCAGTGTAGTGATCATTGGGAGATTGAGAAAGGAGACCCAAACCAAGCATGAGTTGAAGAAAGAAAATGAAAGACTTAGGAAATGCTTGGAGGAAGTGATGAAACCCTTGCAGTCTCTGCATCCTTCTTCTTCTTCTATCACTCTTGGTTTCCTTCCTAAGGAGACTATCTCTGAGATTGAAAAGATGAAGACTTTGGCTCAAACTGCAATAGATTGGCTGAAGAATGTGCAAATAAAGGGAGATGATACAATTAAGGAAATCCTTTCAGTTGGAAAGGATGCAGTCAGAGCTAAGGAGCTGTTGGAGCATGTCCTATCCCAAGACAAGGAAGACATTGACCTTCTGTTGCAGAAATCCAAGGTCATCATGGGGCATGGTAAAGAAAAATTGGCTGTGGATGGGATTCTTCCTTCTTCTATGATAGATGAACCCTGGGAGTGGTTTGAGGCTCTGCAGATTCGGCAGAAGGCCGTGAAGAAGATACAGAAACGAAAGAAATCAATTGATGGTGATCTTACAGGGGTGTATGAGGGATGCATTGCATTCTTTGAGGTCATGATCGGAAGGAGAAAGATTGCCCCAAAATATCTAAGTCTGGAACAGCTGAAAGAGTGGTGGCATGAATTTTATGCCCCAGATTCTGAGAATGTTATAACCGGTCACCAGTTAGATGATGTAGCCACCTACGCGGTAATGGATAAGTATCAGGCACATAGGGTTAATTGGGATAAGACTGTTAAACAGTCAAAGGAGGAGATTGACTCTATTAAATGCAGACTCAAGATTTTGCCTTTGCCACTTGTCACTGAGTTGGATGAAGCATTTTTGAGGGTCCAAGGGTCGTTGGCCCAGGGCAAGGATAAGGGAAGCGACACTTAATGCCTATTTTGAGATTTGTGCTTCCCTATTATTATAGGGCATGCATTGGACTGGACTACATTAGGAATTGTGTCAAGGCTGACCTTGATGATGGATGGCATTTAATGTATGCCTTATTTTGATTTCCTAGGCCGACCTATTTTGGCGGTTGTTCTTATTTTGTAAAATGTTTAGATGGGCTGACATGTCTTGAGATTTGTTATAAAGGCATTCTTGCCTCTTTGTAAGAGGGTGATCACAAAATTAGATATTAGAGAAAAGAGAAGAGTTAGAAACAAGTAGGATTTAGAGCATTTTATTCTTGAAGCAAGTATTGTAAACAAAACAGTGGAATTGCTGCAACACTTTGGTGATCTAATACAATTGAAGACATTGTGGTTTTCCTAGTGCAATCTCTTGTGTTATTTCATCTCGCATGGTTCTTGTTCGTCTATCTTTCAAATTACTTAAAGATTTAGGGTTTAATGTTAAGAATTAGTTTTAGTTTGGTGAATGATGTTTATGATTTCATATTTGGAATGTTTGTAGCAATCTCTAGTCTATACTCCCAGTAACTATCTGATTGTAGTAGGCTGGTAAAGTCAACCTAGACTATATATTCATATGTGCTTAAGTTTGATTGTGGATGAATGTCTATGATTTGAAAATCTATATACCTTAGAAGATTGCACCGTTCTTGTGATATTGCATTGTGGGTTAAGCAGGAATTGGTTGTTTGAGATTGGTCCATTCCAGATATCTGTCATTTGCATTAGACATTCTAGGAGTAGTTTATATTTTATCATATTCTTGCACCCTTATCTTTTGCTATTTCTTTATCATTTGGTTAGATTTAGGATTAAAGATCATCATATTGCATAATCTGATAAATTGGAAAGATACGGTTTGCTTGTAGTAAGGTCCCTTTGTGATTACCAGCATTTTCACATATTATCTGAGTTGTTTATGCATTGTCATGACCTGACACCTGAGAGACCTTGGGGTGATTTTCAGTAATTTATTGTTGGAAATAACCTTTCAAGAGAGATAGAATATTGCATTCTGTCTGAGTTGTTGCTATGCAAAAAACACCATAAAAAAATAGGACTAGAAGAAAGAAGTTACACAACATATGCACTGTGGAAAAACCATTTCGAGAAAAAACTCCACCAAGAATCAATGTACTATTTAATCTCAGAATAAAATTACAATAATTCCAATCCTTGCTTGAGACACTTCTTTTTCCTTCAACAATTCTTTTTCACAACCTACAATAAAATCTGATAAAATTCTCTTCAATTTTCTATAATAAATAAGCAATAATGAAAGCTTATCTCACAAAACCTATGCCTATTCTGTGCAAGTAGAGTTCTTCTATGAAAAACAACGTCAAACCAAGTCCTTTGTCAATTTGGGCATCCCAAATTGAAGTCACAACTTAATGCTGATTTCAAAGATATCTTGTAAGCTTCTCCTCAAAGTTGGCTCCCAAGAATGGGCCCACTTAACTCAGCCTTATAAAATATCTTATCATGCAAAAGTATTAACTCCAAGATGCCAACTTGGGTGCCCAAGGTGGGTCCAAGTCAATCTCTGTTAACTAAAACATATCTCTCCACCATTCATGCAAATATCATGCATGATTGATCATCCTCACTTAACTGAATGTATCACTTGTTATCTATCATGCAACTCAAGTCATTAGTCATGCATTCCAATTCAATTGAAGTCAACTAGCATTCAACTAAAACTAATTACATGCAACTGAAGATAACTGAACTAAAATAAACTAAATTGACCCAAACTCATATTGAACTAAACTAAATTGAACTAATTTAAACTAAATTGAATTGAATTCCATGCATGTAAACATCAATCCCTAACTTCTAGGATCTTTACATGCATTACTAAAGTGTTATCTTTTACTCCAAACAGTTAACTTAACTCAAGGTGAGTTCCACCTTCCATGTGGGTGCCCCATGTGCTCCTATTTTGTAGGAGCTCTTCATGGGCGTCCCCACATGTTCCTATCATTTATAATTAATTACAAATATCAATTTACAATTTTATTTCATTCAAATTTAATCTCTTTCTAATCCTAGTGTTTGGGAACACTTTCTAAGGACATAGGAGATACATGAAATATGTTTAGGATTGCAATTAAGTGACATCCTATTCCCAACATTCTCCCACTTAACATTATACATTGCAATTATTCTAAACAAGGAATCATGATTATAAATCAAGTACTGGACTTAAGGCCAATGGCTTTCCTGCACCAACTAATCAATCCATGCCAACTTCAAATGCAACCTGCATAATCATGAAGCTCCAAGTAAATTATTAATACTCAAAACCAAGAGAACTTATCTGTAGGAATTGGTTTCATAAGATAATCTACAACATTAATTAAAGTGTCAACTTTCTCAATTAATACCTTCCCACTCTCAACCATTTCTCGCACAAAGTGATACTGAACATCAACATGCTTAGTATGAGCATGATACATAAGATTTTTGGCTAAACACATAGCACTCTGACTATCACATTCAAGTTTAACTTACTTGCAATTAAAACCAATACCTTTCCCAAGTCTCTATAACCAAACTGCCTCTTTGGAGGCATGCAAAACCATCGAGTGTGTTGAACTCACATCCAACCAAGTTGTAGGCTTCTCGGTCTTTACTATTGAAAAATATTTTCTTACAAGTAACCATTCCAACATATATCTCTTACCATAAGAGAAATCAAGCCTCACCTATTTCTCCAAGTATCCATGAGGACCTGTAACCAACCAATCCATGTCAAACCCAAATGCAACATAGCACTATCATGAAGTAATCAAGGAAATGATTAATGTACTCAATACTTAAGAGAACTACACAGGATCAATATAAAATCTCCAATCATGAATCAGGAACATAAACATGACAACATGATCTAATCATCTCCTACTAGGAGATCACATGCACCATAACATATATGCATCCTGGTCTCAAGAGACTAAGTACTGTGCCAAACTCTAAATGCATAACAAGAGTAAACCATGACATAATAGCAACCACTCTAAACCAAGAAAAAACCATATCCCTAATCACATGAAGATAACCTTACCAATGATGCATCCACATCATTTCCAACAACTTCCACTGAACCATGGTATGAGCTACACATGGCATCATGAATACCATCCTCCTCATGAAGATCACTCTTTAGCATCAAGCAAAGAGTCATCACTAAAATTTTTACATGAAATGATCAAAGCATTATTACCATCATCCGAGGATTCCTCTATAGAAGAATCAAAACTCCTTTTCTTGTTCTTGCAATCCTTCTTCACATGTCCATGTTTACCATAGTTCCAACGCTTTACCTTACTTTGTCCTTCAGACTTACCCTTCCCTTCCTTGTCTCACTTAGGTTCCTTTTTCTCAGGCCTACCTTTTACAAAAAAGGCATCTTGGATTTTTGTTTTAGAATTCCTCCTTATCTCCTTTGATAGGAGAGAAGGAATTATATTGTCCATCTTCAGATTTGCACCACTACCACTGATAGCAACAATTAGATTTTCCCAAGATTTTGGTAAAGAACAAAGTAACAAAATGCATTTATCTTCATCTTCTAGCTTTACATCTACATATGCTAACTAACTTAGAATCAAATTAAAAGCATTCAAATGATTTGCAATAGAATAACCATCTTTCATCTTTAAAAAATACAACTTTATTTTTAGATACAACTTATTAGTAAGAATTTTGGTATGATAGATATTACCTATTCTCTTCCACAACTTATATATAGTAGTTTCTTCTAAAACATTCAAGAGAAAAACATCAACAAGACATAATCTTATGGTCCCCCTTGCATTCTTATCAATCTTAGCCTAATCCTCATCCGACATCATTGTAGATGACTTTGTCTCATTACTAATAGCTAACCATTGATCTCTCTCTTCAAGGAGATCCTCCATTTTTAGTTTCCACATCTCATAATTAGATCCATTGAATCTTTCAATATCCAAATTAGAATTTCATTGTAACAAACTTATTTTCCAAAATCAGCAATAACGCAATAGTAAAAGCTCCCACTACAACCAAAAAACCTTCAAAATTTTAAGAGAAAGGCGTTCCAAACTCTACCCAACCTCAACTTTGATACCAAATGTTGAAAATGGAGGTAATTATGTAGCTTAATAGTTTGTAAAAATATTATATTGTAGATCTAAATAAGTGTTCTTTGTTACAATTTCTTTGTGGATGATTATCTATTTAATTCATTTTACAATTTGTAGAAGTAGATAGGAGATTGTAGAAGAATAAGACTAGAAGAAAGAAGTTACACAATATATACCATGGAGAAACCCTTTCGGGAAAAAAATCCACCAGGAATCAATGTATTATTTAATCTCAAAATAAGATTACAAAAATTCCAATCCTTGCTTTAGATGCTTCTTTTTCCTTAAAAAATTCTTCTTCACAACTTGCAATAAAATTTGATAAAACTCTCTTCAACTTGCTGCAATAAATAGACAATAATGAGCCTTGTAAACTCTAAATGCAAAGCACAAAGCTTATCTCACAAAACCTATTCCTATTATTTGCAAGTAGATTTCTTTCATGAAAAACAATGTCAAACCAAGTCCTTCATCAATTTGGGCATCCCAAACTAAAGTCATAACTCAACGTTGATTCTGAAGATATCTTGTAAGCTTCTCCTCAAAGTTGGCACCAAAGAATGGGCTCAATTAACTCAGCCTTATACAATATCTTATCATTCAAAAGTTTTAACTCTAAGATGCCAACTTGGGTGCCCAAGGTGGGTCCAAGTCAATCTTTGTTAACTGAAACATCTCTCCACCATTCATGCAAATACCATGCATGATTGATCATCCCCACTTAGTTGAATGTATTACCTGTTATCTGTCATGCAACTCAAGTCATTAGTCATGCATTCCAAGTCAACTAAATTCAACTAAAACTAACTACATGCAACTGATCATATCTGAACCATAACTAAACTAAACTGAACTGATACTAAACTGAATTTAATTGAACTGAACTGAACTGATCTGAACTTAACTGAACTGAACTAATCTAAACTGAATTGAACTGAACTCCATGCATGTAAACATCAATCCCTAACTTCTAGGATCTTTACATGCATTACTGAAGTGCTATGTTTTACTCCAAATAGTTAACTTAACCCAAGCTGAGTTCCACTTTCCATGTGGGTGCTCCATCTACTCCTATTTTGTAGGAGCTCTTCATGGGAATCCCCACATGTTGCTATCATTTAGGATTAATTACAAATGCCAATTACATTCTCATTTCATTTGAATTTAATCTCTTTCTAATCCTAGTGTTGGGGAACACTTTCCAAGGACTTAGGAGATACATGAAATATGTTTAATATTGCAATTAAATGGCATCCTATTCCCAACATAATAGGGGTTCTTACACTTCTATTGTGGGAGACCCAATTTCTAGAAGTCATAACTTTTGATGTAGGAATTTGATTGGATCTTTTTGTAAAACTATAGAATTTGAAGAAATCTATATCTTTGTAACTAAAGAATTGGTTATCAACCATTCTAACATTTTTTATGGCAACAAGCAACCATATAGCCCAAAAATTAAGTTTTTCTATTTTATAGCCCAAAAAGTATATTTTTTCATGTTCATATCTATAAGAAATCCAAAGGGAGTGGGAGAAAATTCTAAGGAAAGAGGAAATTTTCTGGAAATAGAAATCTAGGGTCCAATGGCTGAAAGAAGGTGATAGGAATACCTCTTTTTTTCATTTTTTTCCATTAAACATAAGAAAATGAATTAGATAAATAAATAGCAAAATGAGTAGGGGGATGTGATCAAAACGCCCACCCAGATTGGTCTCTTGGCTATGGATTATTTTCAGAAGGCTTATTTGGCTCCTGTTGAGGCTCCTAATCTGACTCTAGATAATCTACTATTGGACCCTCTCCCAACCATCATTTCCCAAAATGATAACCTTGGGATCCTCAGTGTTGTAACTCCTACGTAGTTCAGGTTGGCTACTTTTAGTATGGGAGCTTACAAAGCGTCTAGCCCAAATGGTTTTCCACCGGCCTTCTTTCAGATTTTTGGGGAGATTGTTGATGGGGACCTAGTCTTAGCTACTTGTGATTTTTTCAAATTTGGTAAGATTCTGAAACAAATGAATCGTGCACCTTTATAGCATTAATTCCCAATATTGCTAATCCCCAGTCTATGACTGATTTTTGTCCCATCAGTCTTTGCAATACCTTTTATAAAATCCTCTCTAAAATTTTGGTGAACCACATCAAACTTCTCCTTGACAAACTTATCAACCCCACTCAAAAAGGGTTTGTACCTAGTCCTCATATCCTTGATGCGACCATAACCACCCATGAATTACTCCATTCCATGGATAGATGCAACTATGTCGGTATGGCCCTTAAATTAGCTATTTCAAAAGTCTATGATAAGGTGATTTGGGACTTTATCCCAAAAGTATTAGCTAATTTTGGTTTTGACCAATCTGTGGTCAAACTCATAATGGAAACTCTGTTCTGGTTAATGGGACTCCTTTTGGGTTCTCTACTAGGAGAGGTATTAGACAGGGTGACCCCCTTTCACCTTACTTGTTTATCATGATTGCAGATTTCTTGAGAAAGAAATTTTCTAATATGCTATTAGAAGGGTCTATTAAGGGAATCAAGGCTACCTCTTCCTTATAGCCGACTGTGATCCAAAAATTTGTGGATGATACTTTTCTATTCGGGAAAGCCTCTATGATTGAAGCCAAGAAATGGAAAAATTGTCTCAACAATTACACTACTTGTTTTGGTCAGTGTATTAACTATAATAAAAGTATGATTTACTTCTTTAACAACACTCCTAATCTGTAAGGTCAGGTGACTATTTTCTTGGGATGTATGAATGGTTTTCTTCCTTTGGGTTATCTTGGTTTACCCCTTACTATCAAGGAAGTCACTCCTAACTTTTGGAATTCGGTCCTTGAAAGGATCAAAAGAAAACTGGTTGGGTGGAAAGGATCCATCCTTAGCCATGCTAGTAAACTACAATTCCTATCTACTGCTCTTCAAGGTATCCCTATCTACTTCCTCTCCATATTCAAGATTCCCAGATTTATAGCTGAGAAGTTTGAGAAAATTCAAAGGAACTTCCTCTGGTCTGGGACTCGGGAAAATAAGAAATTTCCTTTGGTTAAATGGGACAAAGTATGTCAACCTAAAAATTGTCGTGGGCTTGGGATTAGGATTGTATCTAATACCAATAAGGCTTTGATGGCCAAAGTGGGTTGGGACCAACTAAGGAATAGAAA
Source organism: Sequoia sempervirens (assembly GCA_007258455.2). Classification (NCBI taxonomy): domain Eukaryota; kingdom Viridiplantae; phylum Streptophyta; class Pinopsida; order Cupressales; family Cupressaceae; genus Sequoia; species Sequoia sempervirens. The sequence goes on along the minus strand of VDFB02117094.1, from coordinate 271,761 downwards.
GGATTGGTGCAAGATTATGAATGATAATGTTCGTATATGGCTTTGGGAGATTTTTTATGGCTTCTAGTGTTGTCATTGATGGCAACTGGATTCATTAGCATGGTCCGCAGTTTAGATGTAGCTCAGACCGATAGAAATTGCAGTAGGCAATGTGTTATCGACAAAAAGAAAAGCATGAAGAATAGGATGTATGGTCAGTCAATCCGTCTCTATACTTCACCAGATCATTATTTTGTGTTGTGGATCCCTAGGAAAGCTTGCTAAGCATGTAGGATACCTTATTAGTAAGTTTTTTAATGTTGCATTGATCGGTGTACGAGTTTGGAGATTCGGTATAATGATTTATGTTTATTTTCTCATTATGGCTGACCTAGTGTATATAGTGTGTCGCAGATGTATAATGAGTAGTTTTTTTAATATTTCTTGTGTTGATAATTTTGATTTAGGTCCCTACTATAGTCTGTTTAACTTGTGTGGGTATGAATTAATTTTAATTGGTGATTTGAGCCAACATGTGGATGAATATTACATCTTATGTGAAACCGACAAATAGTAATGAAATCCTTTTTTGTAGATATATATGAGATTGGTAATTCATTTTGACTATGTGAAGAAGTGTGAAAGTGTGTAAAGCAGAGTAGATGTGTGTGCGAGTATCTAAAGGGTTTTAGAAGGGAAAAAAAACATGGTAGAGTAGAGCAGAGCAGAAAAACAAAGTTAGTCAAAAGGACTGAAGATCATTTTAACTGAGCTTCATTGGAACTGAATCTAGGAATTTGGAGATGTTGTTTTCTCTATTCAACCTTTTTTTTGTATTCCCAAACATTTTGTAAGGCAGTGAGCCTTTCTTATTGAGCAGTGAGCTCTAGGCTAGGTAGTGTGCTTGAATGCAAGTGCATTCCCTTTTGTTCATACTTTTAACAGAGTATATATTGTGGACTAACATCCAATGTGGTTTTTCCCCTAACAGGGTTTCCATGTAAAAATCTTGGTGTTATGGTGTTTTTTAATGTGTTTGCATGTTTCCTTTTGTTTATATGTTTTGGATGCCATTAAAGTTTAAATATTGCTGTTGATATTTTTATATCTAGTTTGAAATTCAAATATTGTGGAACACTGATTCACCCCCCCTCTTAGTGTTCCTAGTGTCCAACAATTGGTATTAGAGAAATTTTCTCTTCTAAAGTTTAACAACTTGAGGTGGATCTTGGATTATAATGGATGCAGGTGGTCTTCAATAGTAGCTTATGGTGGCACTTGATGATTTTGATCAGTCTAAAGTAGAGGTCATGGAACTAAAAGAAAATCTTGTGGCTACTAAAAAATTCATTCAATCACTAAAGGATAAAATAAATGAGTAAAGGGAAAAGACGAAGGAACTATGTGGTTAGTTGAAGCAAAAGGAAAGCAAAATCCTGGAAGATGTTCATCTGAATCAAACCCTAAAAGAAATAATAGAAGAGTGTGAAAAGCTTGCTAAGGACAATGCTGCCCTAAAGCTTGAAATGGAATCCATAGTGATGAAGCTAACTAAAGAGATTGAAGAAAGAAAGAAGAATGATGAGAATCTGGTCCATTCCTTGAAGGAAATGTTTAAGGAATGCAACATAGTTAATAGTAGATTCATTTAGTTGGAGATTGAACTGCAACAATCTAGAAACAATGAACAGGAGCTTGAGAGATAGATAGTTATTCTCAGAGATGAACTTGCTACAGTAAATGAATACAAGGATAAGTTTAGAATGAGTTCTACTAATTTTGATGAGATGACTAAAGAAAAAGAGGATGCAAATGACAAGCGAGGTCTTGGCTATGTGAAATATGAGAGCTATAGATCTGAACAAAAGGACTCTGAAAAGAAAAATAAAAAGAACAAAGGTAGAAGATATCCGGTAAGGAAACCCAATGCTTAGAAGTTTAATGGTTACTGCTTTTCTTGTAATAAATTTGGTCATATGGCTTCTCAGTGTAGAATTAAGATAAATTCTAGCAGTCCATCATTCTTTGGTCGGTGTTTTAATTACAAAAATTTTGGTCATAAGTCAATTGAATGTAGGAGTATGCCTGTCAATATAAGGAATGTTAAATGCTACACCTGTGGAAAATTTGGACATGTTACTAATCAATGCAGACTAGGAGGAAATTAGTGGAATGGTTGGTATAGACAAAAAAATTGGTGTGTTACAATTGTAACAAATTTGGTCACATTGTAAGATTCTGTAAGTATAGAAAAATGGATATAAGAGGTTCGGTATATCAAGGAATAAATTCACAAAAAGATGACAAAGGAAAAGGAAAAGCATTTGCAGAAGAGATAAGAGATCAGATGAAGAAGACGTGGGTAAAGAAGAGTGAATTTGATGAAGGTAATAAGGTTGTATCGGTCTCCCTCTGGTAATTCATCCGACAATTGATTTCAGGTCATTGGCCTAGGGGGAGTTTTCATGAAAATATTTTGTCCCCCCATGTGTAGTTGGTTCTGGATTGTAGGTATTTTTCAGTAGTTGTGTTATTCATCTTCAAATGTATTAATGATCATTTGTTCAGTAGGATGAAATCTTGAAGGTCTGCAGATAGATTCTACTCTTGTTGTTTGAGAGTGTAGAGTAATTGGAACTCCTAGGGAAAATAATTTAATGCAACAAGGAAGTTAGGTGTGAAATTTTATAAAAGGTAATTTGGAACCCTCATTTGTCACCATGCATTGATGAAGAACAGTTGGAGAGCCCTTTTTAGCCAAAAAATTGAAGGAGTGAAAGTCAATTCAGTGGCAAATTCCCAGGTATTTTTGTTGCTTTTCAATTTTGCACTTATTCGATGATTGGTAGAACCCTATTCAGTACGAAAAATGAAGCAAATCAAAGGAATAATAACTTTGGATGAATATAGTAGTCAAAAGGTCATGGATGTAAGAAATTTGTTGCTAGATGACAAATTGTAGAAGCTTGCAGGTGTGAAACATAAGAATTTGGACACTTGGAATGAGTTTCCATATTTCATCAATGAAAAAGTAGTTCAGTTTATCTTGAATAGATTGGATGATGATATCCTTACTCTGGATAAACCCTATTTAATTTCAAAAGAAGTAATTGGAAATTTGACAAGATTATGCAATACTAGAGATGTCCTAAAAAAGAAGTCAATTCAGAATAATGAAGTCCAAGCCCTAACTGGAGTAACAAGAGATCAAAGGGCGCTAGTAATTTCAACAATCAAAGATCCATTAACAAGGTACATTGCATATGAAATTTCGTACAAAATTTTCTTTATAAATAGGGAAGGGGCAACCTCTACAGGTGCAGTCTACATTGCACACAAAATGATAATGGAAGACGAAGACTTTGATCTGTGTGGATTGTTGAAGGATCAATTGATGGAGAATGTGCAATTGATGAAGGATATAGATTACTCCTTCAGGTTTGATACCCTAGTTATATGCATTATGATGTATTTCCTGAATTGCTTGCCTTAGAATGATAATGTGGTATGGAAGGTAAATATACCAATTTGTAAGCAAATATTTGATCACTTCAACACTCTTGAAAATGGTGAACAAGTTTATGAAAACTTCTTTAGAAAGTTGTTAGGAGAGTTTGGTGTAAGTGGTATTCCACTCTTGGTAAAAGTAGTTGAAGTTGGATATTCTTCTGACAAGGTGGAGAAAAAGCAGAAAAGAGTAAGAGAGTTAGCTGATGTCACTCCTCTAACACCTAGGTCAACAAAATTTGAGGGCAAAGGTAAAGAGCAGATAGTTGTGGATATAGTGGATGAATATTCTAAGGAATATACACCAAGAGATGAACCGAAACCAGTTGAACCAAATGTGCAAATAGTAGAAGAAAGTGATGAAGAAGGTGCTTTATTCAAAGCAAAGATACTGCAGATTGTTTAGGAAGAAGATGGAATGAAAAATATAACTGACATATGGATAAATGGACCATCATATCAAAAAGACTTCATTGAGGACACTCTAGGAAGATACTTTATTGATAATAACATTGAATTGGAGAGTTTGCAAAATGTACTTCCAAAAGAATTGATTGAATGTATCAGGGAGGCTATGGACTCTATGCCTCTAGACAAGAAAGAAGATGAGATAATCTTACATCTGAAGGTGTGGTTTAGGCTATCTCTCACCACAATGAAAAAGAAAATGAATGTGTTAAGAAAATGCATTGAATCAGCAAATAAGATCTATAATTATTGTCTTAGGTGGCCTCATGTGGTTGGTAAATACAAGGACAAGTTGGAGAAAATTGAGAATGAGTTGGTCAGAATTGGTTAGGACTATAGTATGGTTTAGGACCAGAATGGAGTAGTTAAGAAGAAGATTCATGAGTTACAGGTTGAGCATGCAAAGTTTCACTTTTCCAGAAACACTCTTATGGATACATTCTGGAAAGTGAAGGATGATACCGAATGCAAACTAGAGAAAATGATTGAAGTTTTGATGAAAGGAGAAAAGCTGGAAGAGGCCATTACCATTCCTTAATCCCTTATCCAGGTCATTAATAGGACATCAGAAAATAACAGTTTGATAATAGCTATTGGGATTGTAGTGGACTCTTGGAATAAATTTCTTCTGGAGATGAAAGATAAGTATAAAATAATTTTCTTAATTTAGCAGCAATTGCATTTTTTTTGATCAATTGGGGGAGAGAATGCAGTGAGAAAGAGTGCAATAAAAATATTAAGGGGGAGAGAAAGTAGCTAATTTTAATGATTGATGTCAAAGGGGGAGATAATGCAGTGAAAAATGCCTTGAAATCTAGAGGGGGAGCAGTGTTTTGAAGTTTTGAGTTTTGGTTTTGACACTTAGTCATTTTTCACTAAGTGTTGTCATCAATTCCAAAGGGGGAGATTGTTGGCATATGGATTTGGGAGATTTTTTATGGCTTCTAGTGTTGTCATTGATAGTAACTGGAGTCATTATCATGGTCCATAGTTTAGATGTAGCTCATACTAGCATAAATTGCAGTAGGAAGTGTGTTACCGAAAGAAAGCATGAAGAACATGATATCTGGCCAATCAGTTAGTCAGTATACTTCACTGGATCATTATTTTGTGTTGTGGATCCTCAGGAAAGCTTGCTAAGCAGGTATGATACCTTATTAGTAAGTTTTGTAATGTTGCATTGATTGTTGTATAAGTTTGGAGATTCAATATAATGATTTATTATTTATTTTCTCATTATGGCCAACCTGGTGTATATAGCGTGTCGTAGATGTATAAGGAGAAGTTTTTTTAATATTTCTTGTGTTGAGAATTTTGATTTGGGTCACTACTATAGTCTAGTCAACTTATGTGGGTACGCATTAATTTTAATTGGTGTTTTGAGCGGTCATGTGGAAGAATATTACATCTTATGTGAAGTTGACATATAATAATGAAATCCTTGTTCGTGGATATATATATATATATATGAGATCAGTAATTCATTTTGAGTGTGTGAAGTGTGAAAGTGTGTGAATGTGTGTAAAGCAGAGTAAATGTGTGTGTGAGTGTTTGAGGTTTCAAAAGGGGAAATATAATGGTAGAGAGCAGAGAGAAAAATAGAGTTAGTCAGAAGGACTGAAGATCATTTTAACCGATCTTCATTGGAACTTATTGATGGTGTTTTCTGCATAGCAACAACTTAGACAAATATGATGTTTTATCTCTCTTGAAAGGTAAATCTCTATCAGCAAGCCTCTAGAGATAACCCCAAGGTCTCTAATGTTAGGTCTTGAAAATGCATAAACAACTCAGATAATATGTGAAAATGCTGGTAATCACAAGGGGCCTAACAAATAGATATCAAATCTTTAAACTTATTGGATTTTGCAATATGGTGATACTTCAAATCCTAAATCTAACCCATATTCAAAATAAATAGAAAAATAGATAAGGGTTTTAGAGAGATTCCTAAAATTAAAACTACCCTAAGATCAATAATGCAAATGATGAAGTACTTGAGATGGACCAATCCCTAGAACTAATTCCTTCTTAACCCAGATAAATCTATAATCTTATAGAAATAGTGCAATCTTCTAAGGCATTAAATATTTTCAGATCATGAACATTGATCCAAAACAACCTTATTGAAATTGAAATGAACAAACATTCACAATTGAAATAAGCATAATTAATATAAGGTCCAGGCTAACTTTACAAAGCAACTCACAATCAACTAGTTGCAAAAAGTATGGACCAAGAATCACTACAACACTTCAAGCATTAAACCATAAACACCATTGAATCATATCTAATTCTAAATCTAACATATATCCAATATTTCTTAAGCAATTTCAAAAGATAGAACAACAAGAACCATGCAAGATAAGTCGACACAAGAGAATTCACCAATAGAATAATGTCTTCAATTGTATTGAATCACCCAATAACAACAACAATTCCAGTGTTCTCTGTTACAACACTTGCTTGAAAATAAAACTAACTTCTAACACTAGCTCTGGTCTACCACTTAGCTTGCTTCAAAGTCTAATTTTCTAGCCCTTACAAATGAGGTAGAATGCCATATTTATAGAGATCTCATCATATGTCAGCCCATTTAGGGTTACAAGGAAGGTCGGCCACAAAACAAGTTGGCCTAGAAAGTTCAAATGAAATAAAACAAAAAGCATTAAATGCTTGAACTCATCCAAGTTGTCCTAGGTTCTCCAATGCATCTTAGTCCAATGAATGTAGAGGACGAAGGAGGGAAATAATGGGAAGCACAAATTTTGAGGCATCATTCATTGGTTGCTCCCTTGTCTTTATCTTTATCTATTTTATCCTGCACCATAAGGAAAATTCTCTCTAGGTCAATGAAAGGTGGAGTGATTAACACTTTGAATCTTCTATCAATGGATTTAATCTCCTCCCTTGAATGCTTGACAACCTTGCCCCATTCCACCTTGAGATCTTGGTATTTCACCATGACAACAATATAGGTGGATACATCATCTAAGTGGTGGGTTGTGATTGAACCATCATCGATTGGGCATAAACTTCATGCCACCACTTCCTTAATTGCTCTAAACTTAGATGCTTTGGTGCAAACTTCTTCCTCCCAGTCATGATCTCAAAGAATGAAATAAATTTGTTGTAAATATCCTTTAATGTGTTTCCCACTTGTTGCCCCTACTTATGTATCCTCTTTAGAACTTTATGCTTAATCTGTAATGATTCATACCAATCCCAAGGTTTTGAAACCTTTCAAGAAGAGAGGATTCCATCATTCACCAATTTCTCCTATGTGTAATCCATGATGGTCCTTAGCTTTTGCAAGAGGAGGTTTTATCTGTCTTGTCTTGCCCCAACACATTCTGCAACCATTCAAAGGATCTATGTGCATCACCACAAGTGGAAAAGATGTCCTTAATCATATCATATCCTTGGTGACTAAATTCTTGTAACCATCCATAAGTGGCTTGTGTAGAAGCTTTCATCTTCTCTATCTCAGTGAATGCCTCCCTAGGAAACAAACCTTCAAGAGTCATCCCTTCACTTCCCACTTCTTGCAGAGGCCTCATCAAGTGTTACACATATCTATACACATCATTCAATTGTTTCTACAACCTCTCCTTCTTTGTTGTTTCTTTATCTAGTCTTCTCAAAATGGCTTGGGAAGACTCCTAGAATTCTTCCTTCTCTTGATCCTTACTAGTGGGTCCTAGGTTTAGAGTCTGAATTGTATAATCTTGAGGAACATCTCCCTTTTACCTTTTTCTATGGTAGGGGTGGAAATGTGAATTATTCTATTGTCTGCTTCATCCTTGGTGATCTTAGAAATCACCCTAGCCTTCTTCTTTGTTTTCCCTTTGCCAATGTTGGCCAACAATTCATCCCAATTTGGAGGAGTGTCATCCACAACCACTTGCTTTCTCTTCAATATTTCATTGAACCAACTTGGGGTAGAATCATCTGGTTGCTACTCATTTTGTTTCTCCCTTTCTGTCTCACCTTCGGAGAGCTCAACATCTACATTATGTACTGAGGGCATCTCCTCACTTTTTCCTTCTCCTTCATCTTCTCCTGATTATTTTCTGCCTTCTAACTCTCCTCCTGACTTAATTTCTCTATCATAACTTGAATGGGAGAAGGATTCCTTTCATGTGTCTCTTCCTCTTCCATAAATTTCTCTTCTTCTTCCCTGATTGTTGAGTCTTCATAAGATACTAAGGAAGACTGGAGAATGTTTCCAAGTTTGACCTCTACACTATGGAGATATCCAACATGAAATTCTTTTGTTTCCTCACCTTGATTTTTTTCTTCAACAACAACTTATGTTTGTCCTTTCTCACCATCCTTCAAGCTCTTAGTTAATGGAGGAGAAAAAATTTCCTATTGTTGTGTAGCAGGAAGAAGCATAGGAGCAACCTCGTTTTCCATACTTTCCTTTGGAGAGGGAGTTCTGGTCTTCTTAGTGTACACTTGTGTCTTTTCTCTAGAGCTCTCTACATCTACCACCTATGGTTCTGTGTCCTCCTTTCCTTGTCCTTTTGGGGGATCATTCTATTTTCTTGATGTTCTTACCACTCTCCTCCTTTTAGGTATAGGGGCACTATCCTTCTTACCTTCTTCCTCATGTTCTTCCTCTTGAGCAGATGACCTTTCTTGCAGTCTTTCTCCATTTAACACTGGGCTTTCTTTTCTTTCCCTCTTCAAGTTCTATTTGTATATCCTTGATTTCAATTTTGAAGGGAGAACCCATCTTCTCTTTGTCCTCTAGATCTTGCTCATCTTCCTCAGAAGTGGAGTGGGATTCCAAATCTCCCATCAAGTCATATGTGTACTCTTTTCCTTCGCCATCCAGCTCCCAAATCTTATGCTTAAGCCATAACTTGGTATATTTAATCATAAGAGCATTGATTTGATCCCATTCAGTTTTCTCTTCCTCTAACCAGTCTATCTCAGCTATGGGTTTGTCTTTGATGGAATCATAATCATGACTTTGGATTACCTCCCCATCATCATCAAGCTAGTCAGGAATGGCCTTAATGTTGTACAATCTAATTAGACTGGCAGACAATATAGAGAATCTTTTCCTCTATACCTCAAACTCATCTTTACAGTTAGCCCAATAGTCTTCAATGCCATCTTTGTGCTTGAATTCTCTACTAGCCTTCTTTTGAGCTTCTCTTGTTATGTCAAATATGGTCCTCTTGGAATGGAATTCCTACCCTAAGGTACTCATTTCTTCCTTAGAAGAGTGTGTTGTGATCATGGAAGGGTAGGCCTCATTGACTCCCACCCTCAATGGGAAGTCACCTCCTAAACCTTTTTTGTGCATGTCCTTCACAATATCATCAAAAGCTGAAATCTACCTTATGACCTCCAAGAGTATGATATGGTTTGTTGGATATCTTGGAAATCTATATGGTTCCCATAGAAAACCATCGATTCTAATGTATGAAAAAGTGGGGAACTAGATGAACCATGCTCCATACTTTTGTATCAACTCCTTTGCTGCATCAAAAATCCTTACATGCTCCACCCCTTGGAGCAACCTAGTGATGTACATGGTGGATGCATCATTCACCCTCATGTAGCTTGAGTTACCCAAGTGCAGCTGGGGATACACCTCATAGATAACATCTTGGCCAAAAGTCCCTCTTGCACTCAACCCCTTGTATGGATGAAATATGGCCAAGGCATAGACCAAGTAAGATGTCATTGTGAAGCTCTTGGTCTACAATAAATTGTACAATTGCTCATGGATCCTGGCACTAATGATACCTGACCAATGATAATCTCTATTTTTCTTCATCCTTGCTATGATATAAAACATCCAACTTTCAAATATCCCCACAGTCTTCAAATCCATCACTTTGCTAAGGAGATTGATTGCATCATAGTATTCTGATCTAAACTTAGTTCTATACAACTACTTAGGAAACTTGGAAATGTGTGGCTTAGGCTTCCCCAACCAAGAATTTACAACCTACAAGGCCTTAGTTGTATCATTTTCATAGTACTTCTTGGCTACGTCAAGATCAAGACCCACCACATGAGATCTATCTAGCATATCAAATGTTTGAGCCACAGAGACGAGAGAAATTGGAAAGCACCTTTCCCTGTGGAATAATTATCCTTTGTGTGGCTAGATCATAATGCCTAGCACATTCTAACACCAACTCATAAAATTGCACTGTAGGAGGGAAACCAGCCACATGAGCCAATCCAGAGTTCACCAATCTGCTCATTAACAAGGAGGGATTTTCTATTGACATTCTTGCCTTAAACTCCTCATAATCCCACTTCCCAACATTGGTATCTACTACCTATGACTAGATTGAAGCTAACTTTCTCTCAGGTATCTTTCTTTTCATGTCCAACATGATTCTCTCTTCCTCTGAGACATAATCTCCCTCATCACTAGGATCCATTATCTTGCCCTTAGTCTTTCCAGCAACTGCCTTACTTGATTCAGCCTGCACCTAGAGAGGAAACCACAATAAAGATCTATTATATCATGAGAATTCAATTTAGTCCATCATAAACTACATATTTGTCCCTTAAATAAGTCCCATGATGAATAAAATCCCCTGAAACATTGTAAAGATTAATCCTTTCAAAGTTTAGGTTTTTTGTCCCTTAGTGGATTTTGAGCCAGAAAGGGTTTCTGGGAAAATTTAGGCCGGACAAATTCTAGCGAAGGAGACATGATAAGCACTTATAATTCATTTAATCCACTTCATCACATAAGAAAGAGGCCATGGAACATCTTTAAATCATTTAGATTAATCATATAAAGCATAAAACTTAACAACTTATTCATGCAATCCCCCAACCCTTCACTTTCAACAGGCTTTCAGAAAGTTTCACCAGGGATGGAAATCCATAGAACTGGAAAGGCTTAGCACATTTCGGGAAAATGAAGGAGTAATGGAAAATCGGAAAAATCCTAAGGAAGCTGAATTCCGAAAGTAATGGAAATCTGCGAAATATTCGAAAACCCAAAATCTTTGACTTCATCAGGATTTCACCCAATTTGATCAGATGATCACAAATGTGGAGAATTGGGCTCATATGTTATTTGTTTGAAATATCTCATCGATGGACCTAAATCTAGGATTTTCCTAAAGATAATTTGAATGACATTGGGAATAAGTTAAAAATCAAAACCCTAGGTTCCGCCATGAATGCATAGAATCAACCCCCAAATCTTCATTCTTGTTCAACCAATCCAAGATAAATCCCCCTAAAATCCTCATAGCAAGGCAATTCATCGAATGAAATAGCTCAAATCTACCCAGGACGTGAGTTATTTCGAATACAAAGAAACCTAGGTTGAACTGGAGCAAATCAGTATCAAGCAGAAGATTGAACCAGGTGGTCAAATCAAGCACTGGCCTACACAATCGGATCATTAATTTATCAAAGGGATGGTTGTGTCCACTCTTGGGAACGCATCCAAGAAAAAAATGGGAAACTGTAACCCTAACCTTTAAACATAGACTTCTAAGCACGCCAAAACCTAGACTCAAGATGAGCATAAGATATCAAAATATCATTCACGATTGTAAATCAAAAGCCAGAGTACTACAGGCATACCATGGATGAAGAATCAACGCAAGATAGTATTGATGAGCAATAATATCCAAATATTCAATCAAACACCAAAAGTTGACAAAAAACACCACCAGAGCAGGCAATCCGAAGTCCAAATTCCAAATTTGCACATAGCACTCAAAGACCAAGTCTTCCAAATTCAAAGCAAGACAAATGACATAAATATTTAGCACAAATTCCCTTAAGAGATCAATAAACATGAGCTGTAGGGTTCGTACAAGAACAAAATGCAGTGACAAGACCAGAAGCTTGGGGATCTGAGGTCATGAGGTAATTTGGAAATTTGAAGGGCTGGCAGAATTTTGGGAAATTACGAGGAATACAAAATTCCTCGAGGATATAAAATCCCTAAAAACAATGCAGAACTAGCCCCTGTCAGGTTTCCAAGGCATTTAGGGAATTCTGCCTAGAGGGAATTTTCCTGAAAATCTAGAAAAACCCGAGGTTAACTCAAAAACAAGGATTTTCAAAATGTCACTTTAAGGTGGGTCATTTGCATGAGTGAGGTAATCATTCAACTACATATTAGAGCAATCAAAATCAGAAGATCAAAGGCACCCAAAACCAAAGCAAGAGAGGGTCCCAACTTTCAGTGGGGCGTGTGTGCAAAACTGCACAACAGAACTGAATCTAGGCATTTGGAGATGTTGTTTACTTAGTTGTTGTATTCCTAAACATTTTGTAAGGCAGTGAGCCTTTCTTATTTTGAGTAGTAAGCTCTAGGTAGTGTGCCTGAATGCAAGTGCATTCCCTTTTATTCATACTTTTAAGAAAGTATATAATGTGGACTAACATCCACCGTGGTTTTTCCCCTAATAGGGTTTCCACATAAAAATATTGGTGTTATGGTGTTCTTTAATATATTTGCATGTTTCCTTCTATTTATATGTTGTGTATGCCATTAAAGTTTAAATATTGTTGTTGATAGTTTTAGATCTGGTTTGAAATTCAAATATTGTGGAACACTAATTCAACCCCCCTCTTAGTGTTCCTAGTGTCCAACAACTAAGTATCTTCAAAAAATACCTTTGATTGACTGTCTCTCAGAGGTTCACCCTTCAAGTTCCTTGGCATGGAGGAGCATTTGCAGTCAACAAGGTCTGCTTAGGGCTAGGATGAAATGGAAGATTGGTAATGGTAATAAAATTAGATTATGGGAGGACCCCTGGTTACTTGATACCCCTCTAGAAAACTCTAAATTTAGAAATCTTATGAGGCTGGCACAACGGTTATTTGGTGTTCATATTAGTGATTACCTCCTTAACCCACATGGTGCTAGGAAGTGGAATGATTTGGACCTTTGCAAACCTTTATCCCCTAAACTGAGCCTCTTGGACAAGTCCCTATAGGAGTTGCTCTCCCTTACTAGACTTCCTTCAACCAATATGGGTGATGAATTCTTCTGGACTCATGATAAGCCTGGAGATTTTTCAGTTAAATCAGCTTACAATTTGCTGACATAACAGGGTGTTGTCCTTCATCTTTGGAAGAAGGTTTGGAATCGACACATGATTCTGAAAATAAATTTCTTTTGGTGGACTACCTACCATAACAAGATTCTTTCTTAGGAAAATTTGAGGAAAAGGGGATTCCAAATCCCCATCAAATGTTTTTTATGCAAGTGCAATGAAGAATTGGTGGACCACTTGTTGTTACACTACTCGTTTGTTGTTGGTGTGTGGGAGTTGGCTATAGAACATTTGGGCATTCAATGGACTATGTGTAAGAATATTAGATCCTTTGTCTTGAGCTAGACTAGACCCTTCATCCACCCCTTACCTTGTGAAATTTGGAACCAGGTTCCCCCCATTATCTGCTGGTGCTTATGGAAAGAGAGAAACAATAGGATTTTTAGGAACATTGAAATGAGTCTGAAGGAGGTTTTTGGTATTGTTTCTCGGCTCATTGAGGAAAACATTTCGCTCTTCAAATGGAAAACCCTGGATAAAGGTACAATTGAGAGGGAAATTATTATGGCCAAATCTTGGCATCAGAACTTGGATGCAAGTTGCTATGACAACTCCAGATCCCTGGCTAGAAGAGACACTATCTGGAGGCTTCCAAATAGTGGTTGGTATAAACTTAATTTTGATGGGGCAGCCAAAGGCAACCTGGGTAGAGCTAGCATAGGAGGTGTTATCAAAGATTGCAAAGGAAATTTTGTGGCCAGTTACTCTGGGGGGATTGGTATCCAATCTTCTATGATTGTGGAAGCTAGAGCACTGCTAAAGGGCTTATAGTTAGTTGTTTCTATGGGGATTGAGAACCTTCATATCGAAGGTGATTCTAAGTCTATTATTGATGTTGTTAATTTTGGCAGATTACTGGGGTGGAGTACTAAAGACATTTTGTTAGACATAAGGATCTTCGTGTCTAAGTTGAATTTGAAGATTGGTACGCACATTTATCGAGAGGGAAATCAAGTGGCTAATGCCTTAGCCAACTTTGGCACACATTGGAAATTCTCTAAGTGCTGGCGTAATTTGGGGAACCTACTCCTAAGTATTCAAGGTAAAATCCTAAAGGATCAAAGCCCTTATTTGATCCATGATAATAACTAATCATGCATTTTTATGGGATTTATGGGGGGTCCACATGCTTGTATTATGGGCTATGTGGATGGGTACAAATGTTGAGGTGGACTACAAGTGGAAAATTTTGAATAATGGGGTGAAGTCCATTTTTAAAAAGGGTATCATCAGGAATTATGGTGGGTACTTTGTGATTAAGACCAAGCTAGGTCGTACCTTATGTAATCTTCTTTTGGGGATTGTACTAAGCTATCATATATTCAAGTTTTTTGATTTTAATATTGATGTGACTAATAATTATGAGATAAAGCTCCTAATTGGTTCTATCCTTTCTGCTACTTTATCTCCTCTTCTAAAAGCCGAGTTCTTAGGTGTTTCTAAATTTTCCCCCATGGCCATCTTGCCTTGGTTTTTGTGTAAAAACATGGAAGGAAAACCTTCCATTCCCATCATGTCTTGCTTACCTAGCTGCAAGTGTTTGAGGATTCTCATTTATGATTTCACCAAGATTGCTTTTAGGGAACTATCTCCTCAAACATGCGACCTGTACATTGCTTCAATTACCCAAGGATACTTTATTTGGCTTAAAACCCTAAGTGTGTGGGTGACCTTTCACTTAACCATTTTCACTAACCTATTGCTCTCACAAGTTTTTTGGTTATTCCATGTGCAGAGAGACATTATGGGTGGTGATAGAGTGTGAACAAAGCCTGATAACTATGGAGAATTTTGAAAAGATTCATTGGTATGGCACATATGTGTTGAAGGTGGTTTGGCTCCCTTGATGGAGAGTCTAGTGGGTCACAACCCTAATTTTTCTGCGCAGTTTGCTAACTCTTGGAAAGATCAAAGAGTGACTATGGGTGGTATTTCCTTTGAAGTGAATGAGGAAGTGATAGCACAGATGATGGGGCTGCTAAGTTCTGGTAAGAAGTACCTAAAGCATACAAAGGCCCAAGATAATGAAATATTGGATGCTTTCTTTGTGGGGAATGAGAAACTGGTTCGTAACTAGTCAGGGTTTGAGAGAGAGGCTCTTCTGTAGCCTTGGAACCAAGTCTGCCTCACCCTAATGAATTACGTGACTCTGGATAGTAGATACAAAACCTACTACTTCTACCATTTCCCTCTTTTAAATCACCTCCAACATAAAATTATTTTAAGCTTTCCTTTCTTCCTTCTTAAGGATTTAGAGAGCTCCGTTGAAAAATGCATTAAGGCTATTGGCCTAAACCCTGACAATACTCCTCCCTTGCCACTTCATCAAGGCCTCATTATGAGGCTCTACCACTTTCATCTTGCATTATGGCCAACCCAAACCTATTTTTTTTGTATGTGTTGAGGAAATTGAACCTCCTACTATGACCAATATATCCCCAGTCGAGTCCAAAGGTCCCATCAGGAAAACCCATCTGATTTCTATCGATACCCATAAGCCTAAACTTGCTGCTAAGAAACTTAAGGGGAATGTGGGAATTACCTAGACTAGTGTCATGGCTAGTCTCTATGAGCTCAAGTCGACCCCTACTAAGACTATTAGCATACCCACCCTGAAGAAGAAAGGTAAGGATGATGCGAAGGGTTTGATGGAGCCTCCGACTAGGGACAACAGAGGTAAAAATATGGTGGGTAGGGATTCTAAAGGGGACACAATGGTGAGTGGTGGCAATACCATCATCAGGAGGTCTGGTAGGCTGGCTAAGAATAACAAGAAAGTGTAGGTTAATGACTTGGATTCAGAAGATGAGTGTTTTGACAACAAATATTGTAGGGATAAGGAGGATTCTAGGGATGAGGAGGAGGAGTATGTTGGAGGGCCCCACTCCATTCCTGATATTAGCAAAGTGTAGAAGGAGAAAATGACTTCCCAGTCCTTAGACTCATTGGATGTAGAGCATGCTAATATTGTGAAGGCTATGGATTATGGGGAGGAGATCTGTGTGTTGTAGGAAAGAATGGAAAAGTTGGAAAAGAAATTTTGTGGCTTGACTCACTTCATTGTCAAGTTGGTCCACTATGTTACCAGCACCCTATCTGCGGTTATGAAGTATGAAATGGACAAGAAGAATGCTAAAGAAGGCTAGGAATGGTTTGGGGATGACGTTGTTAATCTCCTATCTAAGAATTGGGAAAATTCTAGTTAGTTTTTTGTTGGTCTAATTTTTGTCTGTTTGTTGTTGGTTCGTTGTGTATATTTTTTGGCTTGGTATTTAATGTTTTTTGGACTTGAACTTTATTGGCCCTTATGACTCTCTATGTAAAGGGTACAACACCCTATAAATGCTTCTTCCCATATCAAAAAATATAGGATGCAAGGTTGAGAAACCTTTCTTAACACATTTGGGAATCTAATAATAAATTTTCCATTTCCAATAATCTTCAGGTGAACGTCATCTCCAAGGTACACCTTCCTACCATCATACTCTTCATACTTGAAAACCAAACTCAATGTGTGATCATATTGAAGGAAGCACCTAAGTCAATCAATCACACACCTTATACTACATGTGTTGGAAAGGTTGTGGAAAATTCATTTGCAAAATTTTAAGAATACTTCTTTGATTCATCGTTTGAATAATTGTCTATATGTGATGTCAATGTGAACTTTGGTGTACTCTGTATATGTGACTCATCCATGAATTAGGAACATTGTGTATATATGATAAATCCATTAATTAATCACTTTGTATATGTGTTGTATGCATGACCTAATTGTTATATGTAAATATGATGTACAAATGTGTTGGGCTCTATGTCCAGTCATATGTATGTTTGGATTGATATTGGAATTGGGATAACATTTCAACTAGAGTGTATTTGCTATTATACTATTGTATGTGGATTTAATTAGACGCATGAGATTAATGAATGGCTAAGATTTATAAGAAAGGTTAGAGATCTCATTTTAGACTTGTGGATGAATACTTTCTATATTTAGTAAGAAAAATGTGGAGCCTCTAATTCTCAAAAAGGAATGTGTAAAAAAAATCATTAGGTAGTGTCGTAAAATTATACCTTGTGATAATTTCACACTTATGCATCTAGGCCCACCCCATTCAGGGAAAAACCTATAAGTTGGAATTGAATCACAATTCTCACTTCATAGATGAAAATGATGAAGCACTAGCAACCTGAGTGTCTAGTTCTTGCAAATTTTTGGTTGGACACTAGTGTGCAGCATATACGTCTTCAAGATACGCTAGCATCCCCATACTTTTTGATGTTCAAATGTGAATATTATGCATTACTTGTCCATGGCACATGTCATAGCAGTAAGGATGTGTGTGTAACATCTTCTCCTACCCATGTAGCTTGACAAAACTCTCTTTTCACTCTCATTTGAAGGAGAGGACTCTAATAAATGAAGGATCTCTTGCTCTCTCACTTTCACATCAAAGATCTGCTGAAATACTCTCTAAAACAACAATCAAGACTCCTCTTTCTCACAAATCCATCACGTCTATCAATTTAAGAGAGGATCCATAGGTTGTTGGTAACACTCTCTTGTCATTCTGTTTCATATGATATTGTCTATGTAATTCGTCTTTATTTATTTGCATTCATGATAGGGGTTCTCCTCCTTACGGGGGTTTTTTATATCACATGTATATTATATTTGTGGTAGGGGTTCTCCTCCTTTATGAGGTTTCTTTCTATCACATGTCTTTACTTATGCACTTTATCTATCTTGATCCTATTTGGTTGTCTATGGAGATGGAAACAATGAAACAGGGGTTTAGCTGAGGCAAACCCATAAATATCCTCCAACATTTTTCTTATTTTATTTTCATGCAAATGAGCAAGTTTAGAAAATTAGGTATTTCAGATTCTAGAATTTTATTGTCTATTTCATTAGAGATGATAGTGTGGTGCTCATACATTTGCATGACACATTGGTATTTGTGGCCGAGAGCTAATCCTCTTAAAGGTACAATCTTTGGTTTTTTTAATTTATATTTATGTATACTAGATAATTTAATTCTTTCATTTACTCCTATAATTAAGTAATTTTGATATTATTATCATTTATAACTTAGTATCAATTCAATTACATTGTACAAACATTATTTATTATTTATCCCATCACCTAAGTTGTGATCTTTAAGGTAATTGATGGGTATTTTATCCTTAAGACCCCATCATCTTGAGGGTAGTGAATCCCCTTCTTTACATTTTGGTGAACAAGACATGAATGAAATCATGCCAAATATTTTTCTTCAAATTTTTAATTCTTTTTATAATTCATTTTCCAAGTAAGATTTTAATATGTTGGATGATTCAATGGATGATTTCTTAGAGGCATCTCCTACTCAAAGCCATGTTACGAAAAAATTCTCCATTGAAACCTTCTTCTTTGCAAGTTGAGAAGTCTGTAAATGTAGTCATAGTCTCTACTTCCCCTCAAAGGCCTAAGATACCAATCATTTATGTGACTTTAGCTAGCCCTTCTCCTAAAAGAATTCATTCTATTCATGGGGTTCCTGTCAAAAGTGATACACTAGACCTTTACATGAGATTAATGCAACCTAAGGCTCCCTCTTATAGAGGGGTAGCCTATACTTATAATAATAGAATGAATAAATAGAATGTTAGTCAACCTACTTCTCTACCACCTTCTCAACCAAGTCTTACCCAAGCACCTAGACCTACAACTAAGCAACCAGGTGAGTATGATCTTGTCAAGAAACTTTGTGTTACTCCTCCCAAGATCTCACTTTGGGATTTTCTTTAGACTACTCAGATGATTTACTAGGGTATGCTTCAGGAATCCTTGCAAAAGATCCTCTTTCCTTCTTCCACTAGGCTGACAGATGTTAATGTGTTGATAGATCACATTCATGTAGATTCACCAAATATAATGTTCCATTTGTAGAACTCCCACCTCTAGAAGTGCAAAAGAAAGTAGATCCTTTGATGATAGTAGTTTACATTAATAATGTTGGCATATTGTTGTCATTGATGTCAAAAGAGGGATTAGAAGTGAGATGGAGTTGATCCTATAGGGGAGATTGTTGGAATTGATGTCATAGGAGTATAGTGGGTCTTTTTCTCAAAGCATTGGTACAATTTTTTGGTGAAAGGAACATGATTCTGCAAATGTTGTAAAATTGCTTAGAATATTACAATATTGGCATAATATTGTCAAAGGATCTTCTAGGTGTTTGAATACATATCGATGACCAGATTTGATATGGGTTTTCCGAGAGCTTCTCATAAGTATAAGTTGCAGGTCCAGAGGATGCATAATGTGCTCAAAATGGAATTATTTGTTCTTTCAAACAAGGCTCAGGGTTTACTAGTACCCTAGGTTTACAGTCATGGCACTAAACACGCTTGTATTTTTGTGTTGACTATCTATCACAGGTTGTCGATTGCTTAAGTTGTGACTTAAGCAATTATGGTCATAGGTTGACCAACCCTCTTTCCTGGTGCTTACTAGCTTGAACAAATATTTATTGGCCTTAATATTTCCTAAGTCACAAAAAAAATATTTATCTTTGCTTAATCAACGACTATTGGGGAGACTACACCATATTAGTAGGAGTTACTTTAAAGCCCCTTCGATAAAATATCATTGAAGAAACTACAACATATCAGGGGGAGATGCTTTAGTGTCCCTTCAATGAAATGATCTACATTAAAGGTGGGACCATAGATACATTGAAGTGACAATGGAAATTCGAAGAGATAGTTTCAAGGCTTCTTTGATGGAAAGTCAAAGAGACTTCTAGATATTAGATTGAATAGTTTTATGTCCCTTCAACACAATGAATGCAATTCATTGGGAAGAAAGATAAATATCGACGAAACAAAATGTTGGTCCCTTTGACACAATGAAAATCAAATGATGATTGTGGATGCATTCGGTGGGACCAGATGGTGAGGAAGGTGAAAAAATAAGAAGTGGCATGTAGATAGGTGGCATTTCATGATTGATCGATAAGCCAACTCACATCGTTGTTGTGATTTTCATGATGTTGACGAGGATGACAGATGGTAGCCTCCTGCTGCCCCACCAATGTGTTAACCCTACTCTATGGTATAGAAAACTTGTGCTATACAGTGAAGATCAATGCCATAGGTTTAAAGGAAATTAATCTGACATTGATGTTATAAAGATGTCAAGATAAAAGGAGGGCTAGTAGATCATGGCACAAAGAAGTAAACCAACGACTCATGTTTAAACTTGAAGATCACAAATGACTAGCTATGTATGAACATTGATTTGGTCTAGTAGCTGACATAGTGAATAGAATTAATTGGTTTGACTATTCCAGTGACCATCTAATTATATATTTGACTTGTAGGTTGGCGGTACAGATTGCCATGTCGAGATAGATCAAAATCAAATCAAATTATCAAAAGAATATATTTAATGCATATTTGATCTTATGGTTTTATATAGAGCCATATTTAGAAAATTCTCTATAACTGAATTAAATGTTGTGAGGCTCAATGCAGACAAAGTATGGTAGAAAACATAACCTAAAAAACCTAGTAGAAGATCAAGACACAAGTGAGAATCTTGAGGCAATCATCATAGGTTGGTGAAGAACATATAGAATAGAAAAATAAATTATGGCTAAGGGTGCAATAGAAGAAAAAGAGAGAGGGAGAGAGAAGGGTGTCAAAGAAGGGAGTTGCAGAGACAATAATAGAGGTTTGAGCAGTTGCAAAGAAAGTTGCAACATTGAACTATGTTCTTGTGAAAAAATTGTTATACTTCTTATTATAAATCTAATTGGTGGGTGCCATCAGATATCTGGGTAGGTTCTTAGATTAGGGAGTGGGTGCTTCCTTAGAGTAGGTGGTGCTCCTAAAACTAGGGGATTGGTGTCTCCTTATGGTTGGTACCCTTAAATCATTGTAACTAAATATTGGATTGTGCAGCTGGATTAGGACAATAGATCCTAGCAACATTTCTCACTGTTGTTTTTCCAAATCTTTGGTTTTCCACGTATACCTGGTGTTATGTGATGCTTGTGTGTTTTCATGTTCATGTATTTGCATATTAAGTCTCTATCTACACATTGAGTATTCAAAGAATTAATTTACATAAAGTTTTAAGGGATAAATATTTTATATCTACTGATTCACCCCCCTCTCAATAGATTGTCGTGTTCCAATAATTGGTATCATATCCCTAGGTTCCCTAGGTGAAGTTTAATCAACTCAAGTAGATTCTACAAGAGTGAACACTATGAACTATCAGGAAGGTTCTTCCACAAGCAAGGTACCATGTTTTGATGGAACATATTATGCTTTTTGGAGCCATGAAATGGAGGCATATTTGGGATCTCTAGGATTTTATTTTTGGATGTCTGTCAAGAGAAAATATGTTCCTCCTCCCACTCCTCCCACTAATATTGTAGGGAAGAGGGACTATGAGAACAATGAAAGAGAAAGGAATGTCATTATCTAGAGTTTTTCTAGATCTATGCATGACAAGATCATGCATTGTAATACTACATATGATGTCTAGAATAAATTGAAAAACATCTATGAAGAAGATGACAGGGTAAAATTGGAAAAGCTAGAAGTGTTGAGAGCTAGATTTGAAGGCCTGAAGATGACTGAAGAGGAGAAGATTGTAGATTATTTATGAGATTTGAAGATGTATTAAACTCTATAAGAGGATATAGAGAAGAATTGAAAGGAAATGTCATTGTACATAAAGTTTTAAGATCAATGACAAACAAATATGATCTCAAGATCTCTGCAATTGAAGAAGGAAGAGAAGTGGACAAACTCACTCTTGATGAGTTACATGGAATATTTACTGCATATGAGATGAGGATGGGAGATGTTGAGCCTTCGAGGAGAGAAGCTACATTCAAGGTTGTGAACAAGGAAAAGGATAAAGCACCTAAGAAAGACAAGGTTGTAGCCATTGCATCAAAACATGAAGAGATTGATGTGGAAGAAGAAAACTTCATAAGAAGGTTGAGGAGAGGATCTGGAAAGTATAAAGATAATTTTCCCTTCATGTGCTTTATCTATGGTAGAATAGTTAATTTTGCTTCTAAGTTCCCTTATGATAAGGAGGATAACTTTGAGAAAGAAGGAGATAGTATGTCATGTCCCCTTCTCAGTGACATCTCTCAGACGACAGGGTTGGCCTATCATACGACCCTCGTAGGCTGATGGACTGGATAGGGGGTCATCTCGGAGCTTGGCTCAGCTTTAGTCAGCAGGGATTGATCAGTTGTATTTCGTTCTGGCTCGATCGGAGGTCATTTGCAGAATTGCTATTTTTAGCAGTTCTTGGCAGGCAGTGTGGGACCACTGCTATTTTTAGCAGTTTGGCTGTGGCGGCATCAGGAATCACTTCAGAGTCTGTCAGCATCAGACGGATCAGTAAACGGGTTAGAAATAAGGGAGATATTAATATTTGATCGTATTGATTAAATATTAATTAATTAACGTTTATAATATAAAGTTATAATTTAATATTATAACTTAAGTGGTTTTTCTTGAAGGGTGCGCCCAACATCAGAAGGGGCCAAAAGTCATTATTAAAAGTAATTAAAATATTCAGTGATGGACTATTGAAATATTAAAATATTAAAACGTGAATATTTCATTAAAACCCTATTTTCAAGGGAATCGCACTTTTCAGTGTATTTGAGGGTTTGCCTTGGGAATTGAGCCCATTATGTGTTTATTGAGTTTTGAAAACTGATCAATTTTGGTCTGAGCCTGAGACTTAGGGTTTCATGTTCGTTTGCCTTGGGGAACGAGCCATCTCCAACGGAAAGCAATTTAGAGAGTGTGGAATACCACTTGATTCATTGCCACAGAGGTTTTCTTATACAGAGGAAACTACAGAGCATCAGAGAAAATCCATACCTTCAGTTATTTGCAGTTATTTGTATCCAGACACCATCTATTGCTTTTGGCGCACCTTATTCAGAGATTTGACATTGTTGTGAGTGAAGTCCGTACAGCATTTAAGGCAGATCTGACAGGCCGTACTGTACCAGCAGGCCGTACCTCATGAAGAGCCGTCCTCATCAAATAAAAATCAACGCCTTTATCTAATGCTTCCAGTTTGCTCTGAAGGAGGCGCCTATATCAGCTGATGAAATTGTGCATGCCAGAGGGAAGGAAAGAGATCATATTTATTTCTGCTGTATTGATTTGTACCTTCAGCCGTACCAGAAAATCAGGTTCTTTTCCCAATAAAAATTCTTCTTTTATACATTGTTTTCTTCTGGGTATCATTGTAATCACTTGAAAAGTTGAATAAAGGATACTGGCGTAGTTATTGTTGCATTTCCAGAGATCTTTGATTTTTAGTGAATTTATTAGCATTTATTGTCAAAATCGTACCTTCTCATTATTGCTTCAAAAACACAAAAAAATCTCAAAAACCTAAAAACGTCAGAAAAACTTGAAATATCAGTCAGAGCAGTAACAGGGGGAAACCAAGGGTTTCTACATAGTAAAAAGAAGAAACCCTATTATCCTAAAAGGAAGACTTTTGGAAAGAAAAATAAGAGTATGTACATTGAATAAGAAAGCAACTCATTTGATGCTAGTGATAGTTCAGATGATGAACAAGATCGTGCTCTTATAATGAAGGAAGAAGAGGAATAATTTATCTTCATGGCCAAATAATCTAAGGATTGGAAGGATGGACAAGTTGAGGACTTTTGCAAAGAAGGTGAAGAGGAAGCAGTTGTCGATCTTGAGGTTGAATTGATTAGTGCTCTTGAAGATATCAATGACCTAAGGGATAAGTTTGATGATCTTAAAAGGGAAAATAAACAATTGAAAAAGTGTGCTCAAAAGGTGACTAGTAAGCTAACTAAAAACCTTGAGGAATCCAATCAGATGGTAGTAAATTTGAGACTTCAAGTGGAGGAAGCCAAAAGAATGGAAGGTATGATGAAATTCAAATTAGAATTTGAAATGGATAGATGCATGAAGCTTGAGGCAGAAGTAGTTACCTCAAGAAAGGATTTGGATAAATCCAAGGAGCAGGTTGAAAAAGGACTATAGCTAAAGGTGGGGCAAAAATTTTAGATGGGTTATTGAGTTCCTAGAAGCCCTCTAACAAAGAAAAATATGGTCTAGGGCTTGAGAAAGGTAAGAGCACCTTTATGGAAACTTCTACAAAATTGTATGAGAGATTTAGGGCAAGAGAAAGGTCTAGTTCAGTTGGTAAAGAATACTACAAAGATAGTAAACCTGAAGACGAGAAGAGATCTACTGAGGTTAAGAAAATATGTGAAGAAAAGAAGTTTGTTGCAGACAAGAAGGACAACTAGTTAGTTCCTGATCAACAAAAGAAGAAGAAAAACATAACAAGTACAGATGTTGATGGATTTACAAGAGTGTATGATCCAAGGAGGCCAAGACAGGGAAGACCACCCCATCCAACTCAAGGAAATTTTATGGCTAGGTATTCATCATAATTCCATGGTTATTGTTATGCTTGTAATCAATTTGGTCATAGGGCTAGAGAATGTAGAGTAGCCCCTACAAGGAGTACAAAATGTGTAAGCAAAAACTCTTTTGCTCCTTTAATGGATATGTGTATAATGTGTTACAACTGCAATAGTTTTGGTCATATAACTAGAAATTGTAGAGGAAAATTTATAAGACCAACTATTCAGTATGAGAAGAAGAAATACACACCTCCCAAAATGAAAAGGGAATCTAAGGTTCCTAAGAAAGAAGAAGGGAAGGTTGAAAAGAAGTCTAAGAAGGTTTGGAAAGAAAAAGGGGAGAGTTCCACTCAATATATGCTTTCCCAAACAACATTGCATGCCAAGAAACAAAATTTGTTTGTAATTGGTAGTGGTTGCTCCAAGCATATGATAGGAGACAAAATAAAATTCATTGAACTCAAGAAGTGTAAAGAAGGATCAGTAAGCTCAAGTGATAATACTACTATCAAGATTTGTGGTAAAGGAATCTTGAGCATAGATGGGAAGACTAAGACAAAAGATGTCCTTTATGTTGAGGGTTTGAAACATAACCTTCTAAGTGTTAGCCAGATGTGTGGAAATGGTTACAAAATTGTATTTAATTTTGAAGGCTACAATATAAGAAAGAATGGTAAGACAATTGCACAAGGAGTAAGGAGTGATAGCAATCTCTACAACCTTTGTGAAGTAAAAGGACAAAATTGTCTAATCAGCCAAGCATATGAGAGTTGGCTATGGCATAGAAGACTAGGGCATGTAAACTTTGATAATTTGGTAAAGATAAGTTCAAGAGGACTAGTTAGAATCATTCATAAGTTAAGTAAGATTGCAAAAAATACCTACAAAGGCTGCCAACAAGGAAAGTAGACAAAAGTCAAGTTTCCAACAAAGGATTATTCAACCACAAAACCCTTGCAAATAGTTCATATTGATTTGTGTGGTCCCACAAGGACAAGGGGATTGAAAGGAGAGAGATACTTCATGCTACTAATTGATGACTACACTAGAATGGCATGGGTAGCCTTTCTAAAGGGGAAGGTTGAGGAATTTGAGAAGTTTAAGATATTTAGGAAGATCATGGAGAAGGAGACCAAGAAAAGAATTAAGTTCCTAAGATTAGATAGAGGTGGAGAATTCACATCAAGTGAATTCAATTAGTATTGTAAAAATGATAGAATCAAGAGGCAATACTTTGCACCAAGAACTCCACAACAAAATGGAGTAGTTGAAAGAAGGAATCAAATAGTCAAAGATATGGATAGAGCGATGTTGAGTGAAGCCAAGTTGACAAATACTTTTTGGAGAGAAGCAGTTCACACTGTAGTTCATAGTTAGAACATAGCTCTTCTAAGAGAAAACAATGGTAAGACCCCATATGAACTTTGGTATAGTAAGCCTGCATCTGTTAAGTATTTCAAGGTGTTTGGTAGAAAAATGCTACATAAAGAAGATGAGAACTTGGGAAGTTTTGATTCAAGATGTGATAAAGGAATATTTTTAGGATATTCCACCCAAAGAAAGGCATACAAATTTTACAATAAGAGGTTTCATAAGATTGGGGAAAGCATGCATCAACGTTAAGGTTAATGAAAATTTGAGTCATGATAAGTCAAGAAAAAATAATTTTGAAGCTAAATCAGAAGAAAAGGAAGAAGTTGTTGTAAATGAGGAAGTAGAGTCAGAAGAAGAACATGAAGAAGAGATTGAATGGACCCCTCCAAAATATGTGTAAAAATATCATTCTTTTGACCAAATAATTGGCAACAAAAATGAAGGAGTTCAGACTAAGAGAAGGCTTGCAAAGAATAAATAACAAGTAAAATTTGCTCTCCTATCTCAGATTGAGCCAAAATGTTTTGTTGAAGCCAACAAGGATGAGAGTTGGATAAAGGCCATGGAGGAAGAGCTAAATAAAATTAAGAAAAATAAGACATGGAAATTGGTTCCTATACCACTAAGCAAAAATATAATTGGCACTAAATGGGTATTCAAAAATAAGCTAAATGAAGATGGAGCAGTGGTTAGGAATACATCAAGATTAGTATGCAAAGGGTATGCACAAGTTGAAGGCATTGAATTTGAAGAAACATTTGCAATTGTTGCAAGGTTAGAAGCCATTAGAATGTTTCTTGCATTTTTAGTTTATAACGGATTTAAAGTGTATCAGATGGATGTTAAATTTTCATTTCTGAATGGAAATCTTGAAGAGAAAGTATACATTAAACAACCATAAGGTTTTCAACTATCAAAATAAGAGGATTATGTTTGTAGATTGAGGAAGGAATTGTATGGTCTAAAACAAGCACCTAGAGCATGGTAATCCAGATTAGATCAGTACCTGCAACAACAATGATGCAGGAGCATCCAATGGTGTAATGGAAATCTTGCATCACCCAAAAATATTGTATTTTCATTTGTTTGTAGTTTCCTTAGTTGTCTTGGGGCCCATGGCAACTCATGCAATCTTTGGGTTTGTTAGAAGTTTGAAACAACCAAAAAATAGTCACATGCTATTTTTAGTAAGTCAACCTATTCAGGTCGTATGAACACGAAAATTAAACCCAAGGAGTGAAATCAAAAAATAATATATTTGGTGAAAGAATCATCTCAAAATCTCGTACTATTTGGAAGATATTAAATTTTCATCCTGGGTAATTTCTCCAATGAAGTTTAAAATTGAAAATTGAGGCCCTTTGGAGCCCCAAAACAGGGTACAAAATCTCTAATCTTTTATATTTAGCAAAAAATGGTTGTAGATCTCTTCGCAAGCTTTCCAACGATATATTACCATTAAAAATATGATGGTTGGATCAAAAGTTATGACCTCGAGAAGTTGCCCCACTAAAAAATGAATTTCATTAAAATATCTTCCTAGGCAAGAAATCAAATGGTAGGAATTTTGGCACCAAAAAAAGAGGGAAAGTTACACTTTCTAGAACATTCTAAGGTGGTTATTGGGTTAAATAAAAAGGTTAAGTGGAGGTTGTAGAAGGTGGCTCCATGAGTGCAGATTGTGGCTCTGGATAATGTATTTTATTTTTCAGAGTTGATTTTAGTTGTAATGAATCAAGCCCATGAGGCTATAGCATATAAGTTTTGAATCTATAATTTCATTTTTTGAAAATAATTGAAAGTGAGTTATTTTTTCTATCTCGCATCTTTTGTGTTGGTATCTATTGTTGTGATTTGTGTGGGTTTTAGGCAGTGTGGCCCTCATCAAACAAGGATTCAAGAAAGGATGTGTAGATAGAAATTTGTACTTTAAATTAGGTGTTAAGCACATGATTATTGTTGTTGTGTATGTGGATGACATCATATTTGGTAGTAGTAATGATAAAATATGTAAAATATTTGATACAAATATGCAAGATGAATTTGAGATGTCAATGTTAGGAGAGTTGTAATTTTTCCTTGGTTTACAAATAGTACAACCAGAGTGGGATATTTATATCTCAAACCAAGTATGATAAGGAAATACTTAAGAAATTTGGTATGGAGGATAGTAGACCAGTTAGCACATCCATGATAATTGGTTGTAAGCTAAGAAAATCAAACAATTTATAGGTCAATGATTGGAAGTTGTTGATGGTGTTTTCTACACAGCAACAACTCAGACAAGATACAAGTATCCTATCTCTCTTGAAAGGTAAATATCTATCAACAAGCCTCAAGAGATAACCCAATGTCTCTAATGTCAAGTCTTGAAAATGCATAAACAACTCAGATAATATGTGAAAATGTTGGTAATCACAAAGGGACCTTACTACAAGCAAATACTAAATCTTAAAGCTTATCCGATTTTGCAATATGGTGATATTTTTAGTCCTAAATCTAACCCAAATGATAAAGAAAATAGAAAAATATAAAGGTTTATGAGAGACTCCTAAGATTAAAACTAATCTTAAGATTAACAATGCAAATGATGAAACACTTGAAATGGACCAATCCCTCATAAACTAGTTCCTACTTGACCCAGATGGATCTGCAATCTTATAGAAATAGTGCAATCTAATAAGGTATTAAAGATTTTCAGATCATGAACATTCATCAAAAACAACCCTATTGCAATTGAAATGGATAAACCTTCACAATTGAACTAAGCTCAATAAATATTAAATTCCAAGCTAACTTTGCAAAACAACTAACAATTAGCTAGTTGCAAAAAGTATGGACCAAGGATTGGTACAAACACTTCAAGCATCAAACCATAAACACCATTGAATCATATCTAATTCTAAATATAACATATATATCTAATGTTTCTCAAGCAATCTCAAAAGATAGAACAATAAGAACCATGCAAGATAAATCAACACAAGAGAATCCACCAAGAGCACAATGTCTTCAATTGTATTGAATCACCTAATAACAACAACAATTCCAGTGTTCTGTGTTACAAAACTTGCTCAAAATGAATTAACTTCTAACTCTAACTCTTGCTATATTTCTTAATTCACTCCAAATTAAACTATCTATCCCTTACAAATGAGGCATAATACCATATTTATAGAAATTCCCTAAGATACGTCAGCCTAATTAGGGTTTTCAATAATAAATGGCCACAAAACAAGTTGGCCAAGAGGGATTTAAAATAAAGTGAAATATGCATTAAATGTAGGTACTCCATTCAAGTCGGCCTAGAATCTCCAACATAATCTGGACCAATGCATGTAGCGGAGAAGGAAAATATGGGGAAACACAAATTCTGATGTAGCATTGCATTAACTACTCCCCCCTTTATCCTTAGTGTGCTCCATCTTATCCCGCACGATCAAAAATACCTTGTCCAAGTTGACCATAGGAGGTATAGGTAAAACCTTAACTCTCCTCTTAATAGAATTGATATCATCTCTTGGGCATAGGGACACTAACCTCTTTATCTTCCCATTCAACTTCATCTTTTGTTGGCTTCTTGGTCCTTGAAATGTGCCTCCTTTTCTTTGCAATAGGCTTTCTTTGTTTTCTTGCCTCCTTTACTTCCTCTACTAGAACATCTTTAATCTTGATCTTAAAAGGAGATCTCACCTTGCACTTACCTTTAGAATCTTGCTTAGCTAACTCCTTAGAAGTGGAATGAGACTCCAAGTCTCCAATTAAATCATAGGTGCATTGCATACCTTCACTTTCTAGTTCCCACATATTGTGCTTAAGCCATAGTTTTGTATATTTAATCACCGAAGTCATAAGTTGCTCTAACTCTATTTTCTCTTCCTCCAACTAGTCTACTTCTTCCACTGGTTTATCCTTCATTGCCTCATAATCATGGCCCTGAATCAAATCTCCATCATCTTCAACTTGATTTGGAATGTCCTTCACATTATATAGTCGAACCAAGTTAACAGGTCGCCTAGAAAACTTCTTCCTTCTAATCTCAAATTCATCACTACAATTGGCCTAGTAGTCTTCTATATCATCTTTGTGGCTATATTCCCTACTGGCCTTCTTCTAAGCTTCACCGGTCCTATCAAATCTGGACATTTTAGAATGGAAAGATAGACCTAGAGTGCTCATTTCTTCTTCAGAACCATAGGCCGAATTAATAGAAGGGAATGCCTCACTAGTGCCTATCCTTAGAGGAAAATATCCTCCAAATCTAGTCTTATGCTTATCCTTCTTCACAATTGCATCAAAATCAAATATTTTCTTTGTGACCTCCAAAAGTATAATGTGATTAGTGGGATACCTAGGAAGTTTGTATGGAGCCCTTTGACAAGCATCTATCCTTATGTATGAAAAGGTGGGAAACTGTATGAACCAAGCCCCATACCTTTTGATTAGCTCCTTGGCATTGTCATACATCCTTACATGCTCTGTACCTTGGAGCAACCTAGTGATGTACATGGTGAATGCATCATTCACCTTCCTATAGCTCGAGTTACCTAGGTGTAGCTGTGGATAAACCTCATAGATTACATCCTATCTAAACACACCCCTTGTACTTAGTCCTTTGTATGGATGAAATCTTACAAGTGCATAAACCAAGTAGGAGGTCATTATGAAGGTCTTCGTCTACAGGACATTACACATCTGTTCATGAATCATGGCACTTGTAATTCCTTCCCAATGATAAATAACATTCTGATCCATCCTCACAATGACATGGAACATCCAATTCTCAAATACTCCTGCACTCTTCAACCCTACTACCCTAATGAGAAGGGTGATAGAATCATAGTATTCCTTCTTGAATTTAGCTCTGAATAGTTGCTTGGGTAGCTTGGAAAAGTGGGACTTAGGCTTCTCCAACCAGAAATTGATGACTTGTTGGGACTTGATGGTATTTCCTCATAGAACTTATTTTCCATATCCATGTCAAAAGCCACCACATGAGACCTATCTAGCATGTCAAAGGTTTGGGCTATAGACATAGGATTCAGATTTGCCACAATTCTTCCTTGAGGACAAACTATCCTTTGTGTACCCCTGTCAAAGTGTCTAGCACACTTGAGCACCAACTCATAACACTGTACTATAGGAGGGAACCCAACTACATGTGCCAACCCAATTCCAATGTCCTTTTGGCTCAGAAAGGGAGATTTTGCGCTGCCATTCTTGTCTTGAACTCGTCATAATCCCATAGTCCAACATTTGTATTAGTTACCTTTGACCAGATGGAAGTAATATTGCTCTCAAGAATTATGCTCTTGATATCCATTTTGATTCTTTCTGCCTCAAAAATAGAAGACCCCTTTGTACTTGGATCCATCACTCTACCCCTGGTTCCACTTGTCACTACCTTACTTGACTCAGCCTACATTTGACAAAGAAACCATAATAAAGATCACATGAAAGCCAAGTTAATTAATCACAAATGGCATACTCATCCTCAATATAAGTACCATGATAAGCAAAATTCTCTAAAATCTCATAAAAATTAATCATCTCAAAGTTCAGGTTTTCAGTCCTCTCGCAGAATCCAGGCCAGAGAGGAATTTCGAAAAATTCCTGAACAGGTGGATTTTAGCAAAATAAACATAAAAGCATATGATAATCATTTAATCAACTGCCATTAAATAAGAAACAACATGATACATCTTTAAACAGTTCAAATTGATCATACAATGCATAATCAACAACTGAAATCATACAATCTCTCAGTTCGTCATCCTCAACAAAGTTTCAGAGAATTCCACCCATGAAGGAAATCCATGAAAACAACAATAGTCTACGAATTCTGGGAAAATGAAGAAACAAAGGAAATTTCGGTAAAATCCGAAGGGAAAGAAAATTTGCGAAGCAAGCATAACTCTGGATTACTGCACATTTTAGGAAAACAAAGAGAAAACGGAAAGTCAGAGAATTCTGACAATTAAGGAATTTCGCGAAGGCCTTAAAATACCGAATGTCAACATTTTCTCACGACTTCACTCAAATTGATCAAACGATCACAAATTTGAGGATCTTGGGCTTGCAACTAGCTTGATTTGAACCTCCTACAAATCATCTTTGAATTTGAAACTCATCCTAAAGCAAATCGAGAGGAATTGGTGATGCCCTAAGCATGAAACCCTAAAATTCTGCCATGAATGCACAAGACAAGCTTGGGCTCAGCTTACTCATTTTCTAGGTTTACAGAAGGTTCTTTATGGCCTACACAAGCGAGCTACCTCATAATGAAATTGAAAAGAAAGCTTGAAAAACTCACTTGGGGGTCATCAATCTAACAGAATCGAACAACCCTAACTTCAAATGTCCAATGCCCAAACATATAGAAATTCATACTCTGAGCACACTCAGAACACCAAAGAATCACTCACATTCAACAATCAAAAGCAAGGAAATGCGTACATACCATTGATGAAGTGAGACTCGATTACAACAATGACAGGTAACAATATTTGGCGCCTTAGCAAACAACAGATGACGCCCAGGAAAATCACCACCAAATCCAAGAATTCACAAATCCAGCCAAGCACTAAGGATCAAGCACTCCAGATCAATAGAAAGCAAGTGATAAAAATTAATGGCATAAAACTCCCCAAAATTGATTAAATACTTGTTGGAAAAATCATACAAATGAGCATTAATGTAGTTGAGAAGACAGGCCAAACCAAAACCTAAGAATTTGACAGGGCAACAGAATTTCAGAGAAATCTGGTCACCACGAAATTTCGTGAAGGATCAAAATCTTCGTATCATAGTGTAAAGTAGCCACCACTAGGTTTTCAAGAAAACCAGGGAATTCCACGAGAGGAGGAAAATCCCAAAGTTGAAGGAAAACCTAAAAATTATCTAAAACTTAAAATTTCCAATATACACCATAGAGGGATCATCAATGCAAGCAAGATAAACCTCCAAGCACATTCCCAAGCAAGCGAATCCTCAAAATTGAAGGGCCAAAACACCAGGAACGATAGCAAAAGAGGATTCTTGCTTTCAGCAGGGCTTGTGTGCAAAAAACTGCACAACAGAAGCTTACTACACTTAACTACATCAAGACCGGATATAATGCAAGTAGCATGTATGATAGCAAGATTTTAGACTACACCAAAGGAGTCTCATGTTAAAATAGTGAAAAAATTATTCAAATATATCAAAATTATTATTGATTATGGGTGATCCCACAATATTGGTTTACAATTTTTAGCCAAATTGGACAATGAATTGAATTTTTTTACTAAATTTTCACTTTCGAGCACCTATAGCTACTAAACCATGTGGAATTTGAAGATGATGCAAACTAGTGATTTGTGACATTTTTTCTGTAGATTCTAAATATATATTTTTAAAATAAATTTGAATCAGATTGCATTTCTTTTCCCATCTCCTTCAAAAACTAGTTTTTATCAGTAAACACCATTTTTAAAGAGTGATGATCACCATAGACAACATTAATTTTTTTCTATGTAGGATAAAATTCTATTTTTTTTGAATTTAGCTTTGTAACTATGATATCTAGCAAGTTCAATTGGTTTCATAGTGTTTTATTGAATATTTTTTTCTTAATCAAGTTTTGAAGTTAAACTAATTACAAGTTAAACATAGGTGGACCATAAACAACATAACATTTTTTGTATGTATTGAAATTCATTTTTTTTACTAGATAAAGGACATTAATACCTAGAGAAAACATATTTTTTCATATTTTTTTAATGATCTACCTATCCATATGTATAGAAGAGAGAGCTTGATTTTTGATAAAAAAAAACCTATGTTTAATTAAACTAAAAAAAAATAATAAAACCAAAATATATTAAAATTTTATTTGATGGATAGCTCATTCTAAGGACTACCATCATCCAGTTTGGTTTTTGAAGTTTTCTCCATTTTCATCATGAACCCGAGCTTTGAAAGGAAAAAAATTGTAGAAATTTGGTAGAAGAGGGGGAGAAGGGAAAAAAAAGGTTGTTCTAGTGAACCCCCCTTGAAATACAATAAAAAAATAAAACCCATTAAAGGGGGGTTTTCTAGAAGGGTATGTTCAATAGGAAAACTGAGAGGGGGGAAGTGAATCAATTGTAATAGAATTAAACATTTAATTCAATCATTGGAACTAATACTTAATACTGCTTAAATGATTAATCATCAAATGTCAATGCAAAAACTCAAATCCAACACATAAACACAATAACACTAGATTTATGTGGAAAACCTAATGAGGGAAAAACTACGATGAGGATTAAATCACACTATAGAGAATATCAAAACTGATCACAAAAGGCTTACTTCCTGAAATAAGCCTCACTGCCTGAAACAAGGACTCACTATCTAAAACAAGGACTCACTGTCCAATAAGGCTAACAACCCATAGGGATCACTGCCACAGAGATACAAAGAAGACTTGTTACAAAGAGACTACAATCCCAATGCAACAAAGGATTCCACCACAATCACTTGATTAACTTGCATGAATGATAGAGTTCACCTTCTACTCACTGCATCTAAAAACTCAACATTAAGCTTCACATTGATCTTCCACACTCGCAACACACACTCTTATTGAATAGAATCAATGTTGCACCAAACTGCACTTTCTCTTTTTTCTTATTTCTCTTCTTCTTTTCTCTTATATATTTTCTATCACTTATCTTGCATTTATACCATATTTAACTTTGAAACATATCCAAAGTTGGCCATCCAAATATAAATTCAAATTAGGTTGGTGCCAAAACATTCTAGGGTGGAATTAGAATGAGGGCAACTGAAACACATGCTTCATAGGGACCCAAATAGATCCAACACATTTCATCAACCTCAAAAGTATTATTTCACACAAGGTTGGCCAAACTAGTGTAACACGCATAGAACATTTAAGCATGAAATTTCTAAATGAAAAAAATATATTCAATACAATTAGGGAAACTCAACTTTAGAACCGCAAGTCATAGGACTTCATTAGATATATGCTTTTTCCTTGAGTGCATCATCAAATTCTTTGAAATGTTAATTGTACTTATATTATCATAGAAAATAGAAATGGAATTATCATATGCCATTGCAATATCTTTCAATGTCTTTTTCATTCGTAGAACTTGTGTACAACAAGATGCAATAACAATATACTCAGCTTTAGTAGTAGACAAGGAGACTAAAGTTGAGTATATTGTTATTGCATCCAGCCACAAGACAAACATCATGCATGATATTCGGTCTAGTAGCAGTCAAATATAATAATCCGCCAATCATAGATCTATACTTGCTCTGATCAGCCTTAGGTGAATCATCATCTTTACCCAATTTGTAGCCATTCACCATAGGAGTACTTACTAGTTTGGAACCATCCATCCCAAACATCTCCAACATCTCTCTCACATACTTAGAAAAACTATGAAATGAAAATTCCATTATTTGTTTGATCAATCTGTAGCCCAAGAAATAAATTCATCTCCCCAAACATAGGCATTTCAAATTCTTTCTGCATCTCTTCCGCAAACCTCTTGCACATATTTTCATTTCCTCCAAAGATAATGTCATCAACATACACTACTACAATCAAGATTTTTTCATTTTTAATCTTAAAGTATAGATTAAGGTTTTTCATACTTGTGAATGTTAAATTCCTTGAGCTCCCTATGGGTGGTTTTTATTTTTGCTAAGTACCAGCCCATGGCTCATCTTTTTGAACTTCATCCACTGCTGCCACATGTCCACCAGGTACTCACCATAGGGAAGCCTTCCTTCACTCTCCTACCATATTCTACCATGCTTCCACGTGTTGTCACTGTGGGCACTTAAGGGCTGCTTCCCTTCACTTTTCAATTAGACCCCATCTACATGCCATGTAGCTTTCATCCGCGTACATTCACTTTTCAATTAGGCCCCATCTGCATGCCATGTAGCTTTCATCCGCGTACACTTTTGATGGACCCCACAATTGGCACTGATGTTAAAGATTGCTCCAAATGTCTTCACCACATAGTCTTTCAATGCAAGGAGGAGGAATCAATGAGTGGGCCCCGACTTGTTGCCATGTCTCTTTCATGAGGACTTCATCAAAGGGAAGGAAAGAGTGAACTACATGCCTCGCTAAGCTATCACATGTCTTAACTGATTGCATGATTGAATGACACATGTCTGCAAAGGAGTTTTCTTGGACCACTACCATCATTCAGAGGGGATACATTTGTTCTAAGAGTGACTACGTTCCATGGCCTGAATCTTTTCTATTGTAACAGATGAAGGAAATCATTGCTACAAGCATCATTGCTCATGATACAAGATAATTTTTGTTACTAGCCCGCTAGGTGGTGAGATTTTTATCTATATATACTACTTCCTTTTGAAAATGAGTTTAGAAGATATAAAAAAACTAGGAAAAAAATACCAGGCCTTTTGTATTGCTTTTAGATTATTGTATAAGACTCTTAGACTGTGCCATTGTTCAACCTCTCTATTTTCTTAAGCTATTTGATAAAACATTATAATGTGCTATTGTTATCCTGAATTGCTTATTTGTAGAACTTCTATAATTCTAAATACAAGTTTGTTGGTTAGACCATGTCTTTGACTCTTCTTTTCAGTAAATGAATATGAGAATTATTTTATGTCATTGAATGAATTGTTCAAGTTTTCATCTTTGATTTCTATTATTCTGGAAAATAGAAGATTTTTTATCAGGCCCTTAAATCAAATCCCAAAAGATAGGTTTATCGTGCCTATGTCTATTCCTTGGCGCATCATCTTAGTTAGATATTTATTTTTTTATATCTACTTTCTTTTCCCATTCCAAAACCCCAATTATAGAAGAAGTCAGCTTCTTTAAAAACCTAGAGGTCACTCAGTTTAGCGCAATTGGTCCCCCCATTAACTGAGTTTCCCATAAAGGTTGATACCTTGCCAATTTTTGGCATCAATAGTTTCCTTTTCCTAGAACGCCCGATGGGACCACTTAAATGAATATAAATCCAAAGAGGGTGCATGATCCATCAACCTGTTACTAGGTCCCAAACAAAAAATAACCTTGGTTTGTTAGTGCTGCCACTAGGAACAGTATAAGCCATGACCCAAATAGTGAACGTTCCACCCCTTCTGCTAGCCATGTTGCTAGCCACTAATAGAATTATGTGGCATGGGATGCTAGAAGTCCCCTCGTAGCAACAATAGCACCCACCATTTGGGCCCCTATCTGAGTCTCTGCTTTCACGACTATACCTAATTTTACCAAAGATGGATCAAGAACACCATCCAAACATCTACAAGATGTGGTAGAGGTGTGTCTAGTGCACAGAGTCATAGACCAAAATATAGTGCTAAGGTTGCTCCCAGCCTCTTTCAGAGGTAAAGCATTGGATTGGTATTGCACGCTACAGGCTAATACTCTTGCTACCTGGGATCAACTTGGAGACCCTTTCTATGAAATATTCTTGAATGATGGAGATAGGTCTTCACAATATCATCAGCTAGAAATCATAAAAAGTGCCCCATATGAAGCCATGACTGACTTCAATGCCCTGTTCCAAGTGAAAGAATTCAAGCTGCTATGCACCCGCTGGTTGACTTGGTGTTCATGTTTTATTTAAAATCCATCAATGTCAAAATATTGATGATGATCCAGTCTCTTGGTGAAACCATGCTACCAGATGCATATAATGCCACAGTCAAAGTAGAGAACAATTTGATAGACACTAGAAAGTTTCCACCTTAACCCATCATGCCTATGTTTCCCGAGATATCATTTTCTGCCTAGGGGATGCTATCTACTAGTCTACCCACTCCTCCTCAATCCATGTACACATATCTAGGTGCACCATAGAATTTTGCTTCCACATCTTGCTCTTCAAAAGATGAGATAAGCAATGTCAAGGAGATGTTGTGGGCTATGGCCAATGAAATAACTATAATCAAGTAGAATCAGTCTATGCTTCCAAAGCCAACCTACCCAAATTATCAAGGTAGAAGGTCTTCTTACCAACAAAACCAGTTCCAAGGAGGCTCATGCAGAAATCCACAGGCTCAAACAAATAATCAGATAATGCCAATACCCACTCCGCTACAAAGTGCTAACCCAAGCTTGAGCAGAGAACTAACAACGGGGGAAAAAAATTGAGTTGATGAAATTAACCCCTGGTACTTCCCTTGTGGCGATGCACATATGCCTCAAAATTTCCCATGAAAAAATCTATAACAAAAATTGGTGGAACAATGTAGCCAAGGTGTAGTGATGGACCATGGAGGTTATGTATATGCTTCTCTGCAAATGGAAAACACAGTGCTCACTGCACAAATGCAAGGGATGTCCTTAGGACCAAGCACAGAGCTAAAATGAAAATAGTGTCTAAAGCTCTACATTCTAAACATGTAGCCGATGAAGCCATGATCAACTTTGAGGTTTCTCATACCTCTGTCACCAAAGAAGAAATATATTGCACTAAGCTACTGGAGGATGAAAAAGTGACCAGAGATCAAACCAATTTAGAGGAAGTTCTCTTGAGAAAATATATAGACATTGATCCTTTCAAAAACTATCATGCTACTAGGTTAGGCACCTATGTCATCTATGATGAATATAAAATTCTTTTGAAGGTCATGAAGGAACCCGAGAATAGTCAAACCTCAAAGCTATGGACGTTGCACTTTGACAGAGCAAGATGCAAAGTGGGCACAGGGGTCAATATATGTTTGATATCCCCACTCAATGAAAAGACACTCTGGTCTTCCTATTTCAAGTTTACTTGTTTGAACAATGAAGCCGGGTATGAAGGACTAGTTCAAGGTCTAATCCTAGAAGAGTGGATGGGCATCAAGCAATTAATGGTGTTTAGAGATTCTGATCTAATAGTCAACCAAGTTTGAGGGGTCTTTGTTGCAAAGAATGTTCACATGTGATCCAATAGACATAGAGTCTGGGACCTAATTGAAGGTTTTGAAGCCTTCAACATCCAAATAGTGCCCCGAGAACAAAATAGTGATGCAGACCACATGGCCACAATTAGATCTTAGTTTGACCCTATCTCCGACCTATCGAAGGACTTCATAGTGTATGTATTAAGTAGCAAATCAAGCATCACTACTGTCTTAACTTAGAAAGATGATGAAGGAAAGGGAGAACATCTGATAAAATTTCACTCTTGGACCCTAAAGGAATATGAGATGAACTATAACTTCATCAAAGGGAAAGCATTCACAATAGTAGAGGGACTCAATAAGTTCTAACACCTAATATATTGCAATAAGGTGATTGTTTATGTTGCGCATTCCAGTGTGTGCAAATACATAATGGAAGGATAAATCACTAAAAAGAGGGCTAATTGGATCACTAAGATCCTTGAATATGACATTGAGGTCAATCCTACAAATACCGTCTGAGGAAGAGGATTGTGTGAATATCTGGTGCACAACAAAGAAATGACAGCTGAAGAAGAGTGATCGAAGCTAGTTCTAACAAATCAGTTTGAGTCCAAAGGTTATTGGCTGGTGGACAAAGTAAGGTTCATACATATAGGAAAATACCCAATGGGCATTCCTTCTCAAAAGAGAAGATTTTACAGACTGTAGAATAATGGATATGCGCTCATCGAAGGGTTCCTTTTCAAAAGGAACTTCAACGGTGTTCTATTGCGGTGTGTCACCATAGAGCAAGTGAAGAGGATTCTTGACACTTTCCACAGTAGTCCCATAGGTGGGCACTTCTCCATGAAGACCACCACCATAAAAATCATGTGCACTGGGTACTTCTAGCCTACACTATTCAATGAATCATACTCCTTGGTAAAAGCCTGCCAGGAATGTCAATTCTTTGCAAGAAGAAGAATTTTTTTTGTGATGCCTCTCAATTCTATAGTGGTTGATGAGCCTTTCATACAATGGGGCCTTGATTTCATCATAATGATCAATCCTGCCTGTAGTGCCAGACACAAATGGATTCTAATGGAAACATACTACTTCACTAGGTGGACTGAAGTCATGCTATGGAAGAATGCGACAAAGGTAGAGATAGTGAATTTCCTTGAGGAACTGTTGACAAGATTTAGCCTACCAAAGACCATCATCTCCAACAATGCTAAGGCTTTCCTAGGCTCTAAGATATGTCAATTCACACTCGCGTATGGTATATTCTTTAAAATGTCATCAAATTACTACCAGCAGGAGAATGACCTAGCTGAGTCGACTAACAAAAATTTAGTTTGACTCATCAAAAGAATCGGGTCAGAACACCAAAGAGAATGGCATAAGAACCTTCGGGCAGCACTATGGGCGAACCACATAACTCCCAAGCAAGTCCTCAAGACTTCATTGTACGAGCTAGTGTATGGGAAAGAAGCACTATTTTGTATCTCTATGGAGATTTTGGCACTGCAATTGCTCAAATATCTCAAGGTAGAACAAAATAATACCATGGAGGTTTGGTTGGATGAGTTGTTGGAAGTGAAAGAAAAAAGGGAAAAGGCCCTAATAGCCATGTCTAACCACCAACAGGTGGTTGAGAGATGGTTTGACAAGAAAGCCTTGGACCAAGGTCTAAAGTGCGGGGACCTAGTGCTAAAATTCAATGAAAGGGCTACAAAGCCAGGCCAACACAGAAAGTTCGACAACCTCTGGGAAGGACCTGTCAAATAATTCAATGCAAGCAACATAATGCATTTGAATTGTTACCCGATTTTCACCTACGAGCTCAATCAGGCAGGACATTATGTTTTAGGTGTTCATGAAGGCCAAATGGGGGCATTTTCATCAAGGGTTAAATCATAAATCTAATGCTATTTCACAAGGAGGTATGTTGGAAAGTATGCCTCGGTCGGATCTGGCATAAAACCCCTCAAAGAAGAAGGTTGCCGAGACCAGTTGAATGTCTTCCCGACTAGCATTGTGTTATATTCATTTGAAATCCTCTGGTCGCCAATAGATCTCGGTCGCTGTGAGGTTTTACATCCCTCTCTGCTTGGGAAGTCTCACCGACCATTCTTCACAAGGGTGGCGTCGGGGGGAATGATTTGCATTCGGGGAGATGTCTCGCCAAAAGGGTTTTCCTTCAGCATAAGGTCTTTCTGACCCATGGTGGTCTCGCCGAAACAAGGTGGCTTCGGAGTAAATTCCTACTGACAAATGAATGTCTTGCCGAAGGTTGTTCAAAAAGCCATCATCAGGGAGAAGGTTTCACATTCGCTATGAGGTCTCAGCGAAAGAAAATGTCATCGCAAAGAAAAGAAGGGCCTCGCTGTGACAT
This sequence comes from Sequoia sempervirens, assembly GCA_007258455.2. Classification (NCBI taxonomy): domain Eukaryota; kingdom Viridiplantae; phylum Streptophyta; class Pinopsida; order Cupressales; family Cupressaceae; genus Sequoia; species Sequoia sempervirens. Next base: position 230,635 of record VDFB02117094.1, on the reverse strand, counting down.
CCCCAATGACCAAGGGGAGTCTCATCGAAAGAGGGTCTCGTTGAAAGGTTGGAAGGGGTTGGCGTGATGTCTCGTCGATGATGGGGAGTCTCATCGAAGTGAATGGTCTCGGGAAGATGTCTTCCTAAAAGGGTGAGGTCTCGAAAAAATGAAATGACCTCGGTGAAAGGTTTTTCCGACCTGATGGTGTCTTGCCAAAGGGAGTTAGTGTCGGCGTAGTGTTTTGAACTTGGGAAGATGTCTCGCCAACCCAATGGTGTCTCACTGAAATATGGTTCATGCCTTCGGTATGAGGTCTTCCCGACTGATGTTTGACTTGCCAACAGCGATGGATTTGCTGCAGAATTTGGCAAGAACTCTTGCTGAATATAGATGTCTAGGTGATGAAATGGCGATATCGATGACTCCTGCTACTCGCCATGATGTCTGGCCGAAAATGACTGTCTTGCCAATGTTTTTCTATGATATCGATATAAATTTTGCATTCGATGTAAAGTCTTTCCAACAGTGGTAAGCTATGTCGATCGCTGCTATAGAGTATAATCACATCGAGGAGACACTGCCAGTGTCTCACCAATATGCATTTATGGCTGAGTGACCTTTGGCCACCTAGGATCTTGCGTGGAATATGTTCAACCAATCAGAGAGAACTAAAGGCGAACCATTAGCTGCTTGACTATTTGACTACCCCTATGAATGAGATCAATAGTGCATAAATGACACGAACTTATTCTAAGATCAAAGGCAATGGGGCAACTCGGTGAACGATGGTGTGGAGGTCTAATGGAAAGTCTGAAGTTGCTTGCAGAGGAAGCCAACCTACAGAAATATCTTGAGCAGGAAGAAGGCTGAAAGAAAGAAGAAGCTATCAGTATCGGGGACAACTGTGAGGTCTACTGGCAAAAGACAGATCGATATTAATGGTAATGCTCTAGGGGCATTTAAGGTAGCTCTTCAAGGAAGTTCAAGAGTGGACACGAAGGCTAGAGGTTAGTACATTAAATGAAAGGTTGCAAAATATCTGAAGGGTCATCCCTAGAGCGATCTTTCACCTACATGGACACGGAGGATGCACATTGAATGCATTAGGTTTATTTCCAAAAGATCTAAGGGTAGATCTTTCTGGAGGTGGATATTTTGGTAAGCCCTAGGGCAGGGGCCAACACCTTTTTTTATATATGGCATTTTTTTTTGCCTCATTTTGTAAGAGTTCTTACTTGGTACTTTTCTTCTTTTGTGACTTGTGGAGTTCTTTGTAGAAGAGAGGCTATGTTTTGTAGCTCATGGCAGGCATGTATATCAGTGTTTCACCATTGAAATCAATGAGTATAAGCACTTTACCTTTTCAATCTCTCTATTAAATTGTGTGCATTCGTATAATTGATGAAACTTCTTGTGAAATTGTATGATTCCTTGTGGTTATGTCTTATTTCAGCACCTTTCCGTAGAGCAATATGTATTTTTGCAGGTTGTGAGATGTGTTATAATGCAGTATTCTCTAGTTGTGAAGTTATTCCTTCCTTCTAGGGGTGTAGCCATATGAACCTTTTCATGAAATGTTTATGCAGAAAACATATGTGATTGAGTTGTGTATGATAAAGCTTTTGTCATTGATTGAAATTGTGTGTATAAACTGTGTTATATGTCCTCTTAGTAAATTTTGGTGTATCACCATAGAATTAGGTTTCATCACAAGTATTCTTTCTTCCCCTTTTCCTTACAACATCAGTAGTTTAGGTGATACCAAAGGAAGCCGGCCTTCTCCAGAGGTTCTTTTCCATTTTTTAGGTGACCCACAACCTGGAAAAGTTCCCATGTTTCTCTGAAGTATCAAGTTTTGCAACTTGATAAGGGTACAATTTCAGTAGATAACAATTTTTGGCATGCCCAGTGGGACTGAGAACTAATTTTCAGTCTCTCTTGTCCTTATGTTACTACTGTTTGGTGTGTACAACGGTAGTTTTAGCCTCTTGGAGGCAAGTTCAATCACATACCTGGTGACTCTGAGTGTGGAAATTTTCTGGTTTTAGTAGCTCAAAGTGCTCACATGTTTTAAGTTTTTTGGAAGGAAATCTAATTTGAATGGAAAAGAGATGTCAAGTTTTCATGGAAATATGGCCTCTCACCCTCCATTCCATGAAAACCTTGCATATATGTCCTCTTATCGACCATATTATACAGAACAATCTGTTGTCATTATTCCAAATGACCCTGTAGCAACAGAGTTCCAGCATTTTTATCATGCCTCCCACCCTCCCACTCCTGCTCAATCTCAATGTCGCCCAACATATGCTCAGATTCAACCACAGTAACTTATTTCTACACAAAAGCAACATGGTAGTTTCAATAACTAGCCCCAAAATGCTAATAAGGGAGTTAGCGATATTGATAAGATATTGCTTGATTTCCAAAGGTAGATGGATGATATTAAGAGAGAGCAAGAGTTTGTTGTGCAAGAGGAAGAGCTTGCTTATCAAGCTTATATTCAGCATCAGTAGGATATGGAGGTCCAAGAGTATGAACAGGAGGTTGTTGCTAGACAAATTGCAGCTAAAGAAGAGAAAATGAAAAACTTACTTGCACAAAAACAAAAGCAGGAGTTTCAATCAGCCTTCCATGTTCCTGAACAACCTGTTCAGGAGGAGATTCCCAAGTCCAAATTTTCAAGTTTTAAGCAAAACTTACTTTCTGAGTTTTCAAGTCATCCTTCTAGTTTTGAGATTTCAAGATGGAAGGGAACGTGCGTTCAACCCTGTGAGACTCCATCATCAAACATTCAAATGGAACTAAGCTCTAATGTTCAGAAGGTAGAGGAAGAGCAACTTATTGATCAAGACAACTTAATCCTTTGGGAAAAACTTAAGAATGTGAATCTTTTGCATTTAGCCATTAAGTGTCATCAATTGCAGTAGCAAATAATTGGATAGGAGGAAATCTCTCAAGTTCAAGTTGGACGACAAGAGGAAGAAATGGAAGTAGTTGTTAAGAAAGGTCAATTTACAGCTTGGAATAAGGGACTATCTCTTTTCTCTCAGCTTAATGGAGAGGAGGTTATTGCCGAGTTTTGCTCGAAAATGAGGAAATTAAACTTTTGTAAGAAGGTGAGGAGAATCAAGTTGAGCAGCTTGTTGTAATGAACATAGTTGAGAATCAGAAGGCAGAGTTAATCTTCTCAATTGATGTTTTCCTTACTTCATTGACAAGGATGAAGAATTGGACCAACATGAGGTTGATGGAGGTAATGCTGATTTATTGTCGCATAAAGGTGAAGGTGAGTTTGAAATCTTTACTCGCAAACAAGGAGGTTTAAGTAGCATTGTTCAGGGAGAGCCACATTTTGATGTGCATGAAAATACCCATCAAGTTGAACAAGTCCTTGAACTGGACTTATTGTTTTGCAAAGAGAGTGATTATGATGCTTTATCAAAGCTAGATGAGAACTGCATTAGGCCTGAATTTAGTCTTTCTATTTAGAAAAGTAAAGAATACATTGAAGAGGATACGTTTTGGAACGATTTAGAAGCTTTATGTACTAATTTGGGTGTTGAACTATTACCTCTTGATGAAGTTAATCATGAACAACTAGAGCTTATTGAAGAAGCTTCTTTTTCCTCACTAAGTCAGTCACAGGGGTTACACTTTTCTAGCCAAGGCTATAAAACAACAATGAATGGGCAAGAGACCAGCAAGGAGAGCTCAATTTTTGTCTTTACAAGGGGCTGTCCGATTAGAGATTTAGCCCAGATGGAGTTTAATGAAGCGCCAATGGTTAATCAAGCACTCACACATGGAGCCACAACTGAAAGTGGCATAAAGGATGTACTTGCAGTTGAAAAAGAGTGTGTTCAATTTACTTATCCTCCTTTGAATACAAATGCATATGATCAGTTTAAAGAGGTAAGTGAACTTGTTACCCTCTTTCATGAGGCAATGGATTGCATTTTTAAACATCTTTCAGTGTACCATCTTTATTCAGCTGCCATTAAGCTTGAGAGTCATTACATATTGAGGAGAAAGGGAAGCTATTTCAATCATCCCGTGAATAGTTTTGTTTGACCAATTTCTTACTGGTTAGTGTAGGGTAGGTTTAGATGCATTTTACATTCCCTAAGTGCTGTCCTAGCATAGTAAATAGTTTCATTTCAGTTTTTTCCTATTTTCCATAAATTTTCAGGGACCTGTCTTGTTCTATAAGTCTCAAATGCATTGTAGCATTGTAGCCATGTGCAAGGCTACTCCAAGAATGTTTCCGAGTTTTCCTAATGACTCCAATCCGAATGGACAAGCTTTGGCTACTGGTTTCCATGTTTAGCAGGAAAACATCCAACAAAGGTCGCTAGAAATGTTACCTAATTTTCACCTACGGGCTCAATCAGGTAGGACATTATGTTTCAGGTGTTCATGAAGGTCCAATGGGGGCATTTGCATCAAGGGTTAAATCATACATCTGATGCTATTTCACAAGGAGGTCTATTGGAAAGTATGCCTTGGTCAGATCTAGCATAAAACCCCTCAAAGAAGAAGGTCGCTGAGACCAGTTGAATGTCTTCCCAACTAGCATTGTGTTATATTCATTTGAAATCCTCTGGTCTCCAAGAGATCTCGGTCGCCGTGAGGTTTTACATCTCTCTTTTCTTGGGATGTCTCGTAGACTGTTCTTCACAAGGGTGGCATCGAGGGGAATGATTTGCATTTGGGGAGATGTCTCGCCGAAAGGGTTTTCGTTCGGCATAAGGTCTTGCCGACCCATGGTGGTCTCACCAAAACAAGGTGGCTTCAGAGTAAAGTCATGTTGATAGATGAATGTCTTGCCGAAGGTTGTTCAGAAGACCGTCATCGGGGAGAAGGTTTCACATTCGCTGTGAGGTCTCGGCGAAAGAAGATGTCATCGCGAAGAAAAGAAGGGCCTCGCTATGACGTCCCCAACGACCAAGGGGAGTCTCACTGAAAGAGGGTCTCATCGAAAGGTTGGAAGGGGTCGACATGATGTCTTGTCGATGATGGGGAGTCTCGCCGAAGTGAATGGTCTCGGGAAGATGTCTTCCCGAAAGGGTGAGGTCTTGGCGAAATGAAATGACCTCGGTGAAAGGTTTTTGCCGACGCGATGGTGTCTTGCCGAAGGGAGTTAGCATTGGTGTAGTGTTTTGAACTCGGGGAGATGTCCCGCCAACCCAATGGTGTCTCATCGAAATATGGTTCATGCCTTTGGTATGAGGTCTTCCTGACAACGATGGATCTGCTACAGACTTCAGCGAGAACTCTTGTCAAATGCGGATGTCTGGCCGAAAATGACTGTCTTGTCAATGATTTTCTGTGATATTGATATAACTTTTGGATTCGATGTAAAGTCTTGCCGACAGTGGTAAGCTATGTCGATCGTTGCTATAGAGCATAATTGCATCGGGGAGACACAACCAGTGTCTCACCGACATGCGATTCTGGCTGAGTGACCTTTGGCCGCCTGGGATCTTGCGTGGCATATGCTCAACCAATCAGAGAGAACTAAAGGCGAACCATTAGCCGTTTGACTATTTGACTACCCTTGTGAACAAGATCAATAGTGCATAAACGACACAGACTTATTCTGAGATCAAAGGCGATGGGGCAACTCGGTGAATGATGGTGTGGAGGTCTAATGGAAAGTCTGAAGCTGCTTGCAAAGGAAGTCAACCTATAGAAAGATCTTGAGCAGGGAGAAGGCCGACAGAAAGAAGAAGCTGTCAGTCTTGGGGACAGCTATGAGGTCTATTGGAAAAAGGTAGATCGATATTAATGGTAATGCTCTAGGGGAATTTAAGGTGGCTCTTCAAGGAAGTTCAAGAGTGGACACGGAGGCCAGAGGTTAGTACATTAAATGCAAGGTTGCAAAAGATCTGAAGGGTCATCCCTGGAGCGATCTTTCACCGACATGGACATGGAGGATGCACATTGAATGCATTAGCTTTATTTCCAAAAGATCTAAGGGTAGATCTTTCTAGAGGTGGATATTTTTGTAAGCCCTAGGGCAGGGGCCGACACCTTTTTTTATATATGGAATTTTTTTTTGCCTCATTTTGTAAGATTTCTTACTTGGTACTTTTCTGCTTTTGTGACTTGTGGAGTTCTTTGCAGAACATAGGCTATCTTTTGTATCTCATGGCAGGCATGTATATCAGTGTTTCACCATTGAAATCAATGAGTATAAGAACTTTACCTTTTCAATCTCTCTATTAAATTGTGTGCATTCATATAATTGATGAAACTGCTTGTGAAACTGTATGATTCCTTGTGGTTATGTCTTATTTCAGCAACTTTCCGTAGAGCAATATGTATTTTTGTAGGTTGTGAGATGTGTTATAATGCAGTATTCTCTAGTTGTGAAGTTATTTCTTCATTCTAGGGGTGTAGCCATATGAACCTTTTCATGAAATGTTTATGCAGAAAATGTATGTGATTGAGTTGTGTATGAAAAATCTTTTGTCATTGATTGAAATTGTGTGTGTAAACTGTGTTATATGTCCTCTTAGTAAATTTTGGTGTATCACCATAGAGTTAGGTTTCATCACAAGTATTATTTCTCCCCCTTTTCCTTACAACATCAATAATTTAGGTGATACCAAAGGAAGTCGGCCTTTTCCAAAGGTTTTTTTCCATTTTTTAGGTGACCCACAACCTGGAAAAGTTCCCATGTTTCTCTGAAGTATCAAGTTATGCAACTTGATAAGGGTGCAATTTCAGTAGATAACATGAATTGGAAAATATGGAGCAGGAAGAATTGGGTATTCTAGTTAACAAAATTCACCTAAAATTGTTTAATTAAGCTTCAATATTATCCTGTCCGTGTAGAGATGTGAATAGTGTAATTATTTTTCTTTTCATGTTTGTCAGCAGATCTTTCAATAATTAAATTCTACAATGCAAGGAAGTAGAAAAAAATGAAACCCATTATTGCAAAGGTTAGAGAAAACTAACTTGAAACTCATGAAGTAGAGAAAAATGACACCAATATGCAAAATTGAAATGAACACATATATGCAAAAAAAGAAAAAGAGAACCCACATTGTAAAATCAAAAGGAAAAGGAGACTGAATGTTAATATAAGTTGTATTTTCATTATATTTATATACTTTGATAAGTACATATTCAAAATGACTCTGAGGCCACACTTATATCTATATATATTCTACGGTTTCTTCATATATATGTGCAGTAAGGCCTTTTTTAGGTGTATATACAAAACATATTAACAAAAAGATGATTTCTTAAGGCATAAAATTTTTTAGTCACAAGTAGGGGCAAGGGAGGCATCAACAATAGTGTTTGAAATTACTTCATCAGCAAGAATGATAGTAGGACCAGTAGTAGTATCTGTAGGAGCAATGGAAAGAGGCGGAGGGAACGCCAGGTTCCTAAATTCGATGTACTAATCAACGTCATAGAAGGGCACCACATTGTAGCAATGAAACAGGAAGTGGTAGGCACGAGTCACCCTTTGACAATGCTCTTCATGTGATTGGATGTGAAACCCACTCAGAAACGGTACCCATGGTACTACTGCGTGTTCTTCAATATACTTCCAAAGGTCACTCGCCATTGGTAGGCCCAGACCAAACACAACATTCGTCACCACCTCTCTGAGGCTGCCTAGGTACTTCTTTGGAAATACTTCAAGCACCGGGCAAAGAATCAAATGCTTGGGAACCTGGATGTCAAGCATGGACATGAAAAAGTGAGAGCATACATCAGTATTAACTCTGTACTTGTCTTCGTATTCAATATAGTCCCTCCCTAGAACCCACTTCATCGCTATAATGGCCAATGAATATTTATTCTTGGTCATTCTTTTGAGATGCCTATTCGAGATTTCCCCTAGGAATGTTGTCTGGGATTTATTGCAAACTAACCTAATAGGGGTATTCATGGTAGAAAGATGTATGCAACTATGTGATACTAGCTCTACACAAACTACTTAAGTCTAGCTCTATGTAAATTCTACTCAGCTGCCTAACAATAAATTCTAAGCTAGCTACCTATTACCAATTTTGCTAAAATTGCTGAGTGTAATTTTTCTATTTCCTAAATGGCTATTTATAGAAATAGCCAGGATATGTGTGGCGATTTACATACCATAACCATGATGCTAATAGAGTACTAACTCAAAAATCTCACTAGAGCTTGCTCGAATTTCCCACCTAGTTGCATTTGCTAGGTATGGTTTGTTGTGCGCAAGATAAATAAGGTCTAATTAATTAGCATAAGCTAGTGGCAGTCATTAGTGATTTTCTATACAACCAAATGTTGATGTGTCATTCTGTAGGCACTTCTCAAACTTCAAAGAGGAATGCAAATCTTTTCAAGTAATTATTGCATCTTTGGCCTAATTATTCTCTTTGGGATATTAATTGGCCAAGCATGCGAAAGCTTAAATTGCCTTCAAATTTTTGGCTCAAGTTCCAAGGAAATCACACTGTTCAACATGATTACCAAAATGTCATTATGACTTATGGTCATTTCAAAATGACAAGTAATTCATTTCACACAAGCAAAAGAGTTGGCAGTACATGCCAAATTTATTGCCAAAAGGTGAGCATTGTTGGCTACCCCAAGAAAAGAAATAGCTAAGTATTGCATGCAAGAAGCTAACATTGTGAGAAATTTTTGAGCACACTACCAAGGGAAAAGGAGTTTTGAGCATAGATGGAGCCAAAGTGAATTGTAGAAAATTTTAATGCAGTCGAAGTATTATAGTACCCTGAAATGGCCAGAAGTTCTCAAATGGAGGCACGGGCTGAGGCAACCCAAAGCTTGTATGATGACATGATAGCGGCACCAGTCATCAATATTTTTGATGAAACCTCTTACATGTCACCTGGGATGTTGGAAAAACAAGAATGGATTCACACACAGACCTTGGACAAGCCCAAAACTTATAGGGACCAAAGTCAAATAAAGGAGGAATGGGATAATATCCATGACCCCATCCTCACAAAGAACCCTAGCTAAGACTCTTAGGGAAGGAGCTTGCAAAAGAATGACAAGGGATGATAGCATAGGGAAAATGGCATATAAGCTATGGTTCAGCGGTCGTCTGTAGTACATGGTCCCCTTTGTGCATCATTTCCCAAAACTTGTTCACGAGGCCATTGAACATTTTAACCCAGATGCCAACACTATCAAAGGCCAGACACTGAGATTCAACATCATTCGAAATGCTATTTGGAGCATGCTATGTATCCCAATGAGCCACTCTAAAGTAGACAGAATGAAGATATTCACTCCAGAAAGTGGGAGCACCTTTTGGAAATAAAGCTTTAGACTTTTATAATGTGGAAACACAGATGCCTCAATAATTTTGTAATGAGCCACCACAAATTCTAGTTGCACGCAATTCCTTCAAACAAGATATGCAGGATGCACTCTCTATGATGGCATTTGTTTGTAGCTTGGACGAAGAAAAATGGGTGCAGGAATTTCAGTTGGGTTTGGGTTTTCAATTGCATAGGCAAAAGTCCTTATTTTGGTATGACTTTGTAGGAGTCATTTACCATGAAATGATGAGCCAAATATGGGAGTACAAGATGTAGCAAAAGTTCAGGTTTCCTTCTTTACTTGCTTATATGTTCTTATACCAGAACCCTAACTTTTTCAATAAAAGGATGTTGTTATCCATTTACATCGAGCAGGGAGCCAAAAAGCTAGTTTTTGTATGGACTCCCCTCTTTTCCGCAACACATGATTATTATGCATTTTTGAAGTTTTTGTTAACTCTGATTTTGCAAGACTTCGATAAAGATGGTTGTCTTTATCGGCTTCCTGCTGACCAGACGAAGTGGATGTAGAGCTCAACTCCTAAATACAACTGGTTCCTCGAGAGGAATTTTACATTCATCCGAATGCATGACTGTACGAGGAGCCCTTTCGACTCCCAGAGAATGTCACATATAGGGTATTGGCCCTTGAGATGTTTCGATAGATATCCATTATTGATTATAAATTTTGTGGAGGAAGGGGAAAGAGAGGCTTTTTCAAATGCCCGCTAACCTTCAAATGGGTGGTAATGGTGAAAAAGCAGTCGCATAAGCTGCTAGAGGCAAAATTGGATCATCTAGGGCTAGTGATGATCTACGACAAGTGGCAGTACAACTCCTTTAATGACTTAGGTAATGAATTCATCAAGGTAACCCATAGCCCCTGGCTGTATTGGGAAAGCAGTAGAGTCTGATGGAAGAGCATGATGATCTATAGGTGGACCTAGCCTATATTTTTACTGATGATAGCAGGCCGCCAAGGCTTCAATTCTACCTCTAGTTAGCAAAGTATAATCAGAAGTGCCAAATAGGGGCCACCCTTCATAGTGAGATGTCAAGGAAGGAAAACTAGAGTGAGGAAAGAATTAGGGATTTATGGATCTACTGATAAGAAATCTAATACCTTGATGCTCCTTACCAAAGTGTAGAGATGGATGAAAGATTTGATAAATTGTGGGATGATGCGAATACTAATTTTGATGTGAGTGATGATGAAAATGTTGACCTGAAGGAGTCCAAAATGCATACAGAGAAGGGAAAGGAGAAGGAAAGTGAAGTATAGACGGCCCCAGTGCAACAAAAAGAAAAGGAGATGGAGCAACCTAGCAAAGCCTCTTCAAATATGCAGTTCAATATATCTCAGTTGGTAGCCTTGCATACACACACCTGGATCGCAAAAAGGTAAAAAAAAACCCAACAACAATAATCAGAGACCGTATAGGTGGAAGAATCACCACCCAACAAGAGGAAGAACACAAATGCAGATAAAGAAGAGGGTTTGCAAGATCCCTTAACAAGCCTAGGGCCCACAATGAGCACAGAGCCAGCAATGATCCAAGGAACACAGTCATCTGCACTGTAGGTAACATTTTCTCCCTCTTCTTTTACTTCACAATCTTTAGTATCCCCAATTGTCTCTGTGTTGCCCATCACTTCAAGTGTTGGCCCTTCTTTTTCCACTTTTGCTACAATGATCACGAGAGGTTTCTCCCAATTATCCCAGGTGAGGCCATTTTCCTTTTCTCCTTTGCATTCCCTTTCACCTTTCACCGCTGCCCAATCCACATCTGCTATCGCCTCTCTTTCTGTATCTGTGGCTGCCATTGATACCCCTCTTGCTACTACTATATTGTGCCCAACTCAGTTTTCCTAGAAAATGGAGTCTGCCATAATTCCACTACCGTCACAACACCTAATGTGTCCTCCCATTGGTTAACAAACTAGGTTTTGGCCCATTCCTCCTTTCTCCCCATAGACAGTCACTCTTCTGAGGAAGAAAACATTTGGAGCCACTACCCTCACATTCCCTTTCACCCTTCCTCTTGGTGCACCTTTCGTAGGTGGGCTAGTTCAATCACTAACCTAATTTATCATGTAGGGTGATAAAAAAAAGGAAGCACGAGCTATCAAAATCCAAAAGCAAAGGGCCAAGAATGCCAAGAACCTAGCAGAGCTAAAGGTACAAACTATCTTCAATGAGGCCTAGCAATCGCTGCACTTTGCAACCATGTACTTGACCATCATCAAACCATAGGGGAAATGCAACTTGACTATTATAACATGTTTACCATGGGACTTGATCTAAGCATAGCTAGTCTTTAGGACAAAGTTGAGCTCATGGAAGAAACATAGCAGGTGGTGTCCACCAACTTCCTAAAGTCTAGTCATCAGCTAAAGAAAAAGGAGTTGAAACTTGTAAAGGATAGGATTGAGGTCATGTTGGCAAAGGACAAGGTGAGAGAAGTAGAATTTGAATGCTTATCAAAGAAAGCGCAGAAAGAGCAGACTAAGCTCCAGGAGAAACTTGCAATGTTCCAATCCTTTGACCCTAACCTGGTTACCGAACTGCAACAGAAAAATGATGAATATCAAGAACAGTTAGCTCAAGTGGAGCAAGAGATGCAACAAAAAAATGAGGAGTTTGAACATCAATGTGCTTAATTGGAGAAAAAAATGCAACAGAAGGACACCAAATTCGAGGCCCAAAAGGCTCAATTAGAGAAAGAACTCCAAGAGATGAAGCTTTTCGTTGAGGCGGAATCAACAAACAAAAATCAGGCTGAGAAAAATTGGTTCACATAATTGAGAAACATCTAGGGACAATGTGTGGCCACAAACAAAGGGTTGCAGAACTGATATAGGATGTCGATTGAAAGGTTGCAAAGATTTCCCTTTTGAAGAATGCTCCCCAACCCCTTGTTGCCCAGCCAGATCTCCTTCAGGTGGCCCAACAGCTATATGTTTCATACTAGGAAAAGGTCAAGGCCTTTTTCCTGACACTTTAGTCAATGCTCCAATTTATAGCAGGGGTGACAAGCTTGGGCAGGGAAGTTCATGGAGAAATCAAGCAGTTCTCGCAAATCATCATGGAAAAGGTTCCTGAGGCAAAAAAATTTCTAGATAAGCTATACATGGTCTCTGATGAGGACTTAGCAAATGCGGGAATCGAGGATCAAAAGGCCGCTTCCAAAACAATAAATAGGTTTATCCACTGCCACACAACCATCCTCCATGCTAGTGAGTGTACTTCCACACTAAACCAGACCATTAATTACATGCAGACTAGGTTCTCCTAGCTAACTTAGATGGGTTTACCCTCATTTCTTTCTGATGACTCGATGGCTACAAGGAAGTAGATTGCAGCAAAGATGGAGAGAAGTAGCATGATGCATTGCTTTCTAGAGCTTCAATCAACCCGCTACTATACAAGATATCGAGGGCATCACACACCCGATAGCACAACTGCTCTTCCAACTTGAGTCTGAGTCAAGCATATCCATGATTTTTCCTTACAAAGAAATTATCGATTTGAGAAAAGTGCAAGAGAATCTGCATGTCATATCGACACCATTTGAGGCTGACTGGCTTCCTCTATAGGTTTCTCTCTCTAAGCTTTAACTTTGTCACCCAATGGATGGGAATCTGGTCTACAAGCCAAAAAAAAATTTGGGTTCCTCATTCCGCAAGTGAAACACCCCTGGTAGTCACCAAAAGCTATGAATGTTAAATTCCTTGAGCTCCCTAGGGGTGGTTTTTATTTTTTCTAAGTACCAACCCACACCTCATCTTTTTGAACTTCATCCACTACTACCATGTGTCCACCAGGAACTCACCATATGGAAGCCTTCCTTCACTCTCCTACCGGCTTTCGCCATGCTTCCACGTGTTGTCACCACGGGCACTTTAAGGGATGCTTCCCTTCACTTTTCAATCGGGCCCCATCTGCATGCCACATAGCTTTCATCTGTGTACACTTTTGATGGACCCCACAGTCAGTGCCTATGTTAAAGATTACTCCACGTGTCTTCACCGTGTAGTCTTTCAACACAAGGAGGAGGAATCAACGAGTGGGCCCCGACGTGCTATCATGTGTCTCTTTCGCGGAGACTTCATCGAAGGGAAGGAAAGAGTGAACTGTGTGCCCCTCCAAGTTGCAACGTGTCTTAACTGACTACATGATTGAATGACATGTCTGCAAAGGAGTATTCTAGGAACACTACCATCATTCAGAGGGGATGCATCTTTTCTAGGAATGACTATGTTTCATGGCCCAAATATTTTCTATTGTAATGGCCAAAGGAAGTCATTTTTGCAAGCATCATTGCTCGTGATACAAAATCTTTTCTATTACTAGCCCTCCAAGCGGTGGGATTTTTATCTATATATATTGCTTCTTCCTTCCGAAAATGTGTTCAGAAGATATAGAAAAACTAGGAAAAAGACACCATGCCTTTTGTATTGCTTTTAGATTATTGTATAAGACTCTCAGACTATGCCATTGTTTGGCCTCTCTATTTTCTTAAGCTATTTGATAAAACATTATACTATGCCATTGTTATCCTGAATTGTTTATTTGCATAACTTCTATAATTCTAAATACAAGTTTGCTAGTTAGACCATGTCTTTGACTGTTCTTTTCAATAAATGAATATGGGAATTAGTTTATGTCATTGAATGAATTGTTTAGGTTTTCATCTTTGATTTCTCTTATTCTGGAACATAGCAGATTGTTGATCAGGCCCTTAAATCAAATCCCAAAAGATAGGTTTATCATGCCTATATCTATTCCTTGGTGTATCACCTTAGTTAGATCTTGAGTTTTTATATATGCTTCCTTTTTCCATTCCAAAACCCCAATTATAGAAGAATTCAACTTCTTAAAAAACTTGGAGGTCACTCAGTTTAGTGCAATTGGTCCCCCCATTAATTTAGTTTCCCATAAAGGTTGTTACCTTTCCAATGTTTGGCATCAACAATACCTTTGTTAAATTCTTGCTAAACCAAATACATGTCTAACCTTGCATACCAAGCTCTAGGAGCCTGCTTCAATCCATATAAATCTTTCTTCAATCTGCACATCATATCTGGTTGATCTATTAACTAAAATACTTTCGGTTGTTCCATATAAAAATTTTATTCTAGCTCACCATTCAAAAATGTTGACTTGACATCAATCTGATAGACCTTAAAGTCTTTATGAGCAAAAAATTTCAAGACAATCCTTATAGCTTCCATTCTTGCTATTGGAGCAATTTTTTTTTGAAAATCTATGACTTCTACTTGTGAATTATCTTTACACATAAGCCTCACTTTGTTTCTAACAACTTCTTCATTCTCATTCAACTTATTTTTGAATACCCACTTCGACCCAATAATGTTTTTATCTACTAGTCTTGGGACCAATTCCCAAGTTTGATTCTTCTCAATTTGCATAAGTTATTCTTTCATTTCTTCATTCCAATGTTCATCTTTACAAGCTTCACTTATAGTCTTTAGTTCAATCTCAGAAAGTAAACATAGATTCACTTCAACGACAACTCTACTTCCAGTCAACATGCCTTTTGTCTTGTCTTGTCTTGAATAATTTGATTTTTTGAATGATTTGTTTGTACATATTTCGATGTCTTAGGGACATCACCGAAGCATCTTCTTTCATTTCATTCTATTCATTCCACTTCCCTTGCTCATCTTTTTCCTGTTCTTCGACAATCTCTTCTATTCTTACACAATCATGCTCATCAGATACATATCCATCAATGTCAATAGAATTCTTTATTGTCTCATCAACCTTGACATTATAACTCTCTGCAATCTTCCTTTGTCTTTTATTGAAACATTTGTATGCCTTGATATTAGTATAATATCCAAGAAAAATGCCTTCATCACTTCTTGAATCAAACCTACCCAAAGTTTCTTCATCTCTTCTAATATAACACTTACTTTTGAATACGTTGAAATATTTAACAGTAGGAATTCTTCCATTCCATAGCTCATAGGGAGTCTTTGTAATGTTTTCTCTTGCTTGAACTCAATTGAATACATAAATAGAAATATGAATAGATTCTTTCCAGTAAACTTCTAGTAAACCAACATCAATAATCATTGATCTAGCAGCTTCCTGAATTGTTCTATTTTTCCTTTCAACAACTCCATTCTATTGAGGAATTCTCAGTACAGATAACTATCTTTTTATTCCATGCACTTCACAAAACATTTTAAACTCGTGGGAGGTGAATTCTTGACCTCTGTTTTATCTTCAAGTTCACTTCATTTTCAACCATAGCTTTAAATGCCTTAAATATATCTAATGCATCTGATTTCTCTCTAAGAAATGTAACCCATGTATATCTAGACTAATCATCAATTAAAATCATAAAGTACCTTTCACCAAGTAGACTTCTTACTCTTGTAGGACCACAAATATTTGTATGAACTAAATCTAGTAGTCTAGTAGTGGACTATTCCTTTGATTTGTAATGATTTCTTTCTTTCTTTCCAAACTGACAATTCTTGCAACTAGCATTAATAAGCTTTGTAATTCTCGATAAATCTCTCACGGCTTGAACAACACTAATCCTTTCCAAGTTATCAAAATTCATATGACACATTCTCCTATGCCATAACCAATTGTCATCAATTTGATTCATAAAACATCGTCCATCAACACCCTTAAGTTGATAGATATTCTCTTCAATTTTCTTTCCTATAGCAATCAATGTTCTAGATCCTTTCTGGATCTCACATCTCTCATCCTTAAACACAAGATCATATCATTTTTTGCACATCTGACCAACACTCAATAGATTATACCTTAAACCCTTAACATAGTAGGCATCATCAGTATGATGCTTGCCATCAAAACTTATTGAACCTATCTCACATAATTTAGCACCAATATCATCTTCGAACATAACCAAGCCTCCATCATATTTTTCAATCTTAACAAACTTACTTTTATCACTAGTCATGTGATGTGAACAACCATTGTCAACTACCCAAAAATTATTCTCTTGTTTAGCATGTAGGGTAGAGATAATTGTACCTTCATTTTTCTCCTTCTCTAGAGGGATTTCTTTTACCTATTTTAAAGAATGAGTAGAAGTAGGTTCATCCTTAATCACCAAGAACAAGAATTCATTATCATCAGGTTATTCATATTCTAAATCCTCATAAGATATACTAGCATTGTCATTCACATAGTAAGCTCTGTTAATCTTCTTTCCTTTCTTTTCTTTCTCATATATTTGTTTATTTCTTTTAGCTCTTTCTAGACATTTTGCAGCATAATAACCTATTTCTCCACAACTAAAGCACTTAAAGGGAAATTTACCTTCATACTTACTGGAACCTTTCCTCATTATTCTTACAAAGTTAGCTTATATTTCATCAAAGTTTTCTTCATTTGGATCTTTAGCTTTTGTAGCTTTAAAAACAATCTCTAATTTGCACACATTCCTTAGACTCAACTTCCTCATCTCATAAGATTCAAAAATCCTAATAGTGGATCCTTAGTACATGTCTTATAATATATATTCTGCTTAATATCACTCACCTTCTCATTGTAAGCATCAGGAAGAGTTCTGGGAATCTTCTTTATAATCCTGGTTTCATCTATAGTAACACCAAGTCCTCACATTCTAGCCACTATCTCATCCAATCTCTGTACATAAGCCTTAATATTCTTATCTTCAATCATATGTAGAAGATCAAACTGTGTTTCCAAGTTCTATAATTTCACCTCTTTGATTCTTTCATCACCATCATGTGCTCTTTCCAAAGCATCCCATACTTCCTTAGCTGTCTTCAAATTTTAAACCTTAATCAACTCAGAATGTACTAGACTATTCTTCAAGATGAACTTCACCTTATTGTTTGCTTCATGTGCTTTGATCTCTTCAAGTGTACTCAAACCATTAGCAGGAGGAGTGTAAGGATTTTTGTAAGCTTTCTCCACACCATATCTACAATATTCTAGATATTCTTCCATCAATACTTTCTAGATACCATAATTAGTTCCATCAAACCTTAGATAATCAAAAACCATTTTTCTAGCCATCTCGGACCTTCCTCAAGCGGTTAAGCTCTTCACCAAGGAACCTTGCTCTGATACTATAGAACCCCAATCCTAGACCTACAAAAACACAAGAAACAAACACAATATTAGATCAAATGCAAGTGAGAACTAAGATTCCCCATGAAATTCATTTGCAAAGCTCAAATAGGAAAGAAAATGAAGAAAATGAACCAAGAAAGCAATGAAATCCTATTTTAAGATGAAAACTCTGAATCCCATGGGGGAATTGGTGCCAATTTGATCTGAAAATTGGCCCTTTCCCAACTCCTATGCAAGCTTGATGAATATTTGATGATGGTTGATCCACCTGGTGATGAAAAATAATGTGATTCCTTGATAAAATCTACAATAACCTGTCTAAGATTATGAAAAATGCTATGAAATGGATAAAATTAGCTCTCAATGTGAACAGAGTAACTTTGCTCTAAGTTGTGGATCCAAAATACAAAGGAATGCCTTCTATTTATAGAAAGACAAGATGGAGGAATGAGCAAAATGGAGCAATGTGGGAATTAGAATGAGGGTGAACCAAGCACATGCTTCATAGGGATCCAAATAGATCCAACACGCTTCATCAACCTCAAAAGTAGTATTTCACACAAGGTCAACCAAACCAATGTAAAACACATAGAACCTTTAAGCATGAACTTTCCAAATGCCAAAATTATCTTCAATACAATTAGGGCAACTCAAATTTAGAACCACAATTCATAATACTTCATCAAAGAGAAATCTAGACCAGCAACATTTCTCCTGGACCTCAACTAGAAACACTAAAAAACCACAGTTCACAACTGGTGAACACAACTTGCACTGTACAAAAAATTAGCAACCAAAAATTTGGATATAGCATCTTCTAACAACCATGAACATGTCAGAATGACACAAGCATAGGAGTAAATCCAGACCAAAACCTAGATAAACCACTAAACAACTACAACATATCTTTATTACAATTTTCTCAATATCCTTGACATATACAACCAACAACAACTAGTTAATAACCATTTGAGTGGTTGACATCAATAACAACACCTTCAGTCTTTCCATTCTTGTAACAGGGGGGTTCTAGAAAATCCCCCTTCTAGCGAACCCTATAAAGTGTTTTCCCTCTGAAAACTAGTTTTGTGGGATCACCGTTATGGGTTGTGGTATCCCAAGAGCAAGGATTTTTCTTTGAATACATACATAGATGTAGATTGGGAAGGTAGTGTAGATGATAGGAAAAGCACCAGTGGTGGAGCATTATTTTTGGGAAACAAATTGGTTTCTTGGATGAGCAAAAATCAAGAACTCTATCCACAACAGAAGTAGAATATGTAGCAACAACAACAACATGTAATCAAGTTCTATGGATGAAGAAGACACTTAAATATATCAAGTTTGAGTACAAAGAACCTATCTCTATTCTTTGTGATAATTCAAGTGTCATAAACATCTCAAAGAATCTAGTGATGCAATCCAGAACAAAGCACATATCAATCAAGTATCACTTTATTAGAGAAAAGGCTGCAGACAAGGAAGTTAGCATGAAGTATATCCCAACAAAAGAGTGGGTGGCTGAAATTTTCACCAAGCCTTTTCCTACAAAGAAATTTTAATATCTGATGCAAAGGTTGGGAGTAATTGCTCCCACATCATATCACTAAATATTAGTGATAGGGCAGGAATCCAAGGGGAGCTTCATTGGTACTTCATTTATCCTTGGAAATGGAGAAAGAGAAGTCAAGTAAATTGGTTTTACAAATTTCTAATGACTTAATGGTTGTTTTTCAAAGGGGGAGCATATCCTTAGGGTTAGAGAATGTAGATTAACCCTTTGTCATTTATGTCAAAGGGGGACATAGAGCACAAATGCTCACAAATGCTCATAAATTTGAGCATAGGGGAAGTTGCAATTGGTGTTAAACCATCATTTGGATACTAAGAACTTAGTTTGCCATCAATGACAAAGGGGGAGATCATTGGAATATTATTGTCATTGATGTCAAAAGAGGGATTAGAAGTGAGATGGATTTCATCCTATAGGGGAGATTGTTGGCATTGATGTCATAGGAGTGTAGTAGGCCTGGTTCTAGAAGCATTGGTACATGTTGGTGAAAGAAACATGATTCTACAAATATTGTAAAATTGATCAAAATATTGCAATATTGGCATAAAGTTGTAGAAGGATCTTCTAGGTGTTTGAAGACATAACAATGGCTAGATTCGATATGGGTTTTCTAAGAGCTTCTCAAAAGTATAAGTTGTAGGTCTAGAGGATGCAAAATGTGCTTAGAATGGAATTATTTGTTCTCTCATACAAGGATTAGGGTTTACTAGTTAAAACCTAGGTTTACAGTCATGGCATTAAACAGGCTTGTATTTTTGTGTTGACTGATTATCACATGTTTTCGGTTGCTTAAGTTGTGACTTAATCCATTGTGGACGTAGGTTGACCAACCCTCTTTCCTAGTGCTTACTAGCCCAAACAAATATTTATTGGCTTAATATTTCCTAAGTCACAAACAAAATATTTGTCTTCACTAGATCAATGACTATCAAGGAGACTACACCATATTGCTAGAGTTACTTTAAAGTCTCTTCGATAAAACTTCATCAAAGAAACTACAAAATATCAAGAGAAGATGCTTTATATTCCCTTCGATGAAATGATCCGCATTAAAGGTAGGCCCATAGATACATCAAAGTGACAATGAAAATTTGAAGGGATAGTTTCAAGTATTCTTTGATGGAAAGATCCAAGATACTTCTGGATATTGGATTGGGTAGTTTTAAGTCCCTTCGACACAATGAAGGCACCTCATCAGGGAGAAAGATAAATATCGACAGAAAAAATATTGGTCCCTCTGACACAAAAAGAATCAGATGATGATTGTGGATGCATTTGGTGGGACCTAATAGTGAGGAAGGCAATAAAGGAAGAAGTAATGTGTAGACAGGTGGTGCTGCACGATTGATCGATAAGCTTACACACATCATTGTTGTGAGTTGCATGATGCTGACGAGGATGATAAATGGAAACCTCCTACTACCCCACCAAAGTGTTAGCCCTACTCTATGGTATATCGAGCTTCTATTATGTGGTGAAGATCAATGGCATAGGTTTAAAGGAAATTAATCCGACGGTGATGTTATAACTTAGATGTCGAGATAAAAGGAGAGCCAGTAGATCATGGCACGAAGAAGTAAATCGATGACTCTAGTTTAAAATTGAAGATCACAAACCACTAGCCATGTATGAATGTGGATTTGGTCTGGTAGTTGAAATAGTGAACAAAATTAATTGGTTCAACCACTCCAATGACCATTCAATTGGAGATTTGATTTACAAGTTAGTGGCATAGATCATCGTGTCGAGAGAGTTCAAAATCGGATCGAATTATCAAAAGAATATATTAAATGCATATATGATCTTAAGGTTTTATATAGAGCCATATTTAGAAAATTCTTTGTAACCGAACTAAATGTTGTGAGGTTTGATGTAGATGAAGTATGGTAGAAAAGATAACCTGGAAACCCTAGTAGAAGATTAGGACACAAGTGAGAATCTTGAGGCAATCATCATAGGTCAGTGAAGAAGATACAAAACAAAAAATCAAATTATGGCTAAGTGTGGAATACAAGAAAAAGAGAGAGGGAGAGAGAAGGGTGTGCAAAGAAGGGAGTTGCAAAGACAACAAAAGAGGTTTGAGTAGTTGCAAAGAAAGATGCAACATTGAATTGTGTTATAAACAAATTGTTATAATTCTTAATGTAAATTTGATTGGTGGGTGCCATCAGATATCTAGGTAGGTTCTTAGATTAGGGAGTGGGTGCTTCCTTGGAGTAGGTGCTCCTAAAACTAGGGGATTGGTGTCTCCTTAGGGTTGGTTCCCTTAAAGCATTGTAACTAAATATTGGATTATGAGGCTGGATTAGGACAATAGATCCTAACAACATTTTTCACTGTGGTTTTTCCCAATCTTGGGTTTTCCATGTATACCTGGTGTTATGTAATGCTTTTGTGTGTGCATGTTCATGTATTTGCATATTATGTCTCTATTTTCACATTGAGAGTTTAAAGAATTAATCTGCACAAAGTTTTAAGGGATAAAATTTTATATCTACTGATTTACCCCCCCTCTCAGTAGATTGTTGTATTCCAAAAAATAATATTAGCATAAGACGTGCTCTCATTGATACTATTTTGGTACTCAATGTATGTAGCATTGATTTATTTCCTAAAATTAAAGTTGATTCAACTTCTCTGGTTGCTTCTTCCTTGTATATTTGTGGGTTTAATATCTTCCTTGTAAAGAAAGGTGATACTTATAGTATGGAGTATACTCTTTACACTGATCCTCCTTACAAATGCCAATCACATTACAAACTAGGATTTAATATCTTCTCTAAGGAGAAGTCATGGTTGAATGTCAACATGGTCCCTGCCAAATTTCATCCTCTTAAACTAATTCATCTTGAATACATTGAAAGAAAAGTAGACTCCAATGAAGTTCTTCTAGATATTTTCTCTTCAGACGAAGCTCTAGAAAAAAAATCTTAGGTGTCTATTCTAACCTACCTTCTTATCATCATAAATGATGATTCCCCTATTACTTAAATAGACATGCCTATTTTGGAGAGTTAATTATGAATTTTGATGAGAAGGATTCTTTATCTAATATGGATGATAGTGTCCCTATGCTTCATCTTGAAGACTGTAGTACTCTCCTTAAAGGAGATACCTTTGATGTCTTTATGGATCCTAAATCTTTTGAAAAGGTAATTAAGATTGGAAAATTCCTTTCTTCAAAATAGTTTAAACAACACACTTTTTATTTTACTCCCATCTTGATATATTTGCTTGGTCATATGAGGACATGCCCAATACTGATGAATCTATGGTTGTTCATAATGTTGTTCTATGTCTTGATGTTAAGCCTATTAAGCATAAAATTTGTAAAATGAATCCCAAGGTCACTTTATTAATCAAGACTGGGATATAAAAGCTTTCAAATTTTGGTTTTATTTGTCCTATTGACTATTTACCTTGGATATTGAATATCGTCGTCTTTAGTAAACCTGATGGACTCATGTAATCATAAAATGTGATCTTCTTAAACACCTATTCACTAGAATTGATCTTTCTAGAAGGTTAGTTAAATGGGTGATGTTTCTCTTCGAGTTTGATATTAAGTTTGTGTCTCAAAAAGTGATAAAAGGACAAATTGTTGCTTATCAATTGGCAGAAGGTCCCTCATCTCATTCTTTTCCTAACTTGGACTTGTTCCCAGATGAAAATATGTTTGCATTGGATCATGAACCTATATGGGAAATGTATTTCGATTGATCGATATGCCAAATTGGCTCCGATGCACGTGCAGTTTTAATCTCACCCAAAGGAAATCCAATTCCTCTATCTTTTTAATTAGAATTTCATTACAAATAATATTATTGAGTACGAAGCCCTTATGTTGGATTGTGTGCCACAATAGTGTTAGATGTTAAACATATTTGTATTCATGGTGATTCTAAGCTCATTGGAAATCAAATTGTGGGAACGTATCAAGCTAAGAAGAGTGAGCTATGCCAATATCGAGATTTGGCTTTATGCTTTCTTGATATGTTCTCTTCTTTTTACTATAGATAGTGTTCTTAGGAGAGAAAATTGCATGTAGATGCAATGGCAAGCGCATCTTCCCTTGTACCTTCGAACAAAGGTGTAGATGAGTACCACTTTGTGGTTCAAATTCTCCAATCTCCCACTATCTTGGATCAACCTAAACTTGACACTCTCGTGTGTGCTCACATAGACTTAGGGGAATAGTTTTCTCATATCTATGATTATCTAGAAATTGGAAACTTTCCCGATGATACGAGTAACAATACTCATGTCAGGATACAAATTATTTTAGTTTGATACATCCTTCTATGTAATATTATTTATCATAAATATTACAATGGTATTCTTCTTTGATGTCTCAGGGTGATCCCACAATACTAGTTTACAATTTTTGTCCAAACTGGACATTGAATTGATTTTTTCTAACTAAATATTCACTTTCGGGCACCTATAGTGAATAAATCATGAGGAATTTGAAGATGATGCAAACTAGTGGTTTGTGACATTTTATCTATAGATTCTAAATATATATTTTTCAAAAAAATTGGAATTAGATTGTACTTCTTTTTCCATCTCCTTCAAAAACTAGTTTTTTTCAGTAAACACCATTTTTAAGGAGTGATGCTCATTGTATACAACATAACTTTTTTTCTATGAAGGATAAAATTCTCTTTTTTTTGAATTTAAATTTGTAACTAAAATATCTAGTGCTTTCATTTGGTTTCATAGTGTTTTATTGAATATTTTTTCCTTAATCAAGTTTTGAATTCAAACAAATTACAATTCAGACATAGACAGACTGTATACAACATAACTTTTTTTGTATGTATCGAAATTCAATTTTTTTTGTTGGATCAAGGACTTCAATATCTAGTGCACTGATATTTTCTATTTTTTTTTAATAATCTACTATTTTTCCACATGTGTAGAACATAGAGCTTGATTTTCAGTGAAAAACCTACATTCACAAGAAATAAAAAATAAAATTAAGGGTAAAAGTACAAAGTTGTGTTACACTTTTAGTCAACTTATCAACACAACTAAATTTTAGTATTTCTAACTAAAAATCAATTTTGGTCAAACATATGATCTAGTAAGATTCATTCTAGCTAGGTTAGATACTTCCATAGTTTTTTCAACTAAAATTGTTGGCTAAAAATATATGGAGCACCACTTTGAATCCAATTTACCAAAAAAAAAAATATATTTGAAAAACTAATGTAAATAACATTTTTTTAAAAATATAAAAAATACCCTTTTGTAGATCCATAAGTGTAGTTTTCAAAAATATATTTATTTTAATAGTTTAATTATTATTTATATAATTTTAATTTTTATTTTTACTAAAAGTATGTTATCAACACAAAATATTAGGTTCATTAACATGCCA
>VDFB02117094.1:119318-206179 GCA_007258455.2 Sequoia sempervirens | reverse complement strand
CACATCTGGCTAACACTTAGAAGGTTATGTTTCAAACCCTCAACATAAAGGACATCTTTTGTCTTAGTCTTCCCATCTATGCTCAAGATTCCTTTACCACAAATCTTGATAGTAGTATTATCACTTGAGCTTACTGATCCTTCTTTACACTTCTTGAGTTCAATGAATTTTATTTTGTCTCCTATCATATGCTTGGAGCAACCACTACCAATTACAAACAAATTTTGTTTCTTGGCATGCAATGTTGTTTGGGAAAGCATATATTGAGTGGAACTCTCCCCTTTTTCTTTCCAAACCTTCTTAGACTTCTTTTCAACCTTCCCTTCTTCTTTCTTAGGAACCTTAGATTCCCTTTTCATTTTGGGAGGTGTGTATTTCTTCTTCTCATACTGAATAGTTGGTCTTATAAATTTTCCTCTACAATTTCTAGTTATATGACCAAAACTATTGCAGTTGTAACACATTATACACATATCCATTAAAGGAGCAAAAGAGTTTTTGCTTACACATTTTGTACTCCTTGTAGGGGCTACTCTACATTCTCTAGCCCTATGACCAAATTGATTACAAGCATAACAATAACCATGGAATTATGATGAATACCTAGCCATAAAATTTCCTTGAGTTGGATGGGGTGGTCTTCCCTGTCTTGGCCTCCTTGGATCATACACTCTTGTAAATCCATCAACATCTGTACTTGTTATGTTTTTCTTCTTCTTTTGTTGATCAGGAACTAACTAGTTGTCCTTCTTGTCTGCAACAAACTTCTTTTCTTCACATATTTTCTTAACCTCAGTAGATCTCTTCTCGTCTTCAGGTTTACTATCTTTGTAGTATTCTTTACCAACTGAACTAGACCTTTCTCTTGCCCTAAATCTCTCATACAATTTTGTAGAAGTTTCCATAAAGGTGCTCTTACCTTTCTCAAGCCCTAGACCATATTTTTCTTTGTTAGAGGGCTTCTAGGAACTCAATAACCCATCTAAAATTTTTGCCCCACCTTTAGCTATAGTCCTTTTTCAACCTGCTCCTTGGATTTATCCAAATCCTTTCTTGAGGTAACTACTTCTGCCTCAAGCTTCATGCATCTATCCATTTCAAATTCTAATTTGAATTTCATCATACCTTCCATTCTTTTGGCTTCCTCCACTTGAAGTCTCAAATTTACTACCATCTGATTGGATTCCTCAAGGTTTTTAGTTAGCTTACTAGTCACCTTTTGAGCACACTTTTTCAATTGTTTATTTTCCCTTTTAAGATCATCAAACTTATCCCTTAGGTCATTGATATCTTCAAGAGCACTAATCAATTCAACCTCAAGATCGACAACTGCTTCCTCTTCACCTTCTTTGCAAAAGTCCTCAACTTGTCCATCCTTCCAATCCTTAGATTATTTGGCCATGAAGATAAATTATTCCTCTTCTTCCTTCATTATAAGAGCACGATCTTGTTCATCATCTGAACTATCACTAGCATCAAATGAGTTGCTTTCTTATTCAATGTACATACTCTTATTTTTCTTTCCAAAAGTCTTCCTTTTAGGATAATAGGGTTTCTTCTTTTTACTATCTCCTTCTTTCTCAAAGTTATCCTCCTTATCATAAGGGAACTTAGAAGCAAAATTAACTATTCTACCATAGATAAAGCACATGAAGGGAAAATTATCTTTATACTTTCCAGATCCTCTCCTCAACCTTCTTATGAAGTTTTCTTCTTCCACATCAATCTCTTCATGTTTTGATGCAATGGCTACAACCTTGTCTTTCTTAGGTGCTTTATCCTTTTCCTTGTTCACAACCTTGAATGTAGCTTCTCTCCTCGAAGGCTCAACATCTCCCATCCTCATCTCATATGCAGTAAATATTCCATGTAACTCATCAAGAGTGAGTTTGTCCACTTCTCTTCCTTCTTCAATTGCAGAGATCTTGAGATCATATTTGTTTGTCATTGATCTTAAAACTTTATGTACAATGACATTTCCTTTCAATTCTTCTCTATATCCTCTTATAGAGTTTAATACATCTTCAAATCTCATAAATAATCTACAATCTTCTCCTCTTCAGTCATCTTCAGGCCTTCAAATCTAGCTCTCAACACTTCTAGCTTTTCCAATTTTACCCTGTCATCTTCTTCATAGATGTTTTTCAATTTATTCTAGACATCATATGTAGTATTACAATGCATGATCTTGTCATGCATAGATCTAGAAAAACTCTAGATAATGACATTCCTTTCTCTTTCATTGTTCTCATAGTCCCTCTTCCCTACAATATTAGTGGGAGGAGTGGGAGGAGGAACATATTTTCTCTTGACAGACATCCAAAAATAAAATCCTAGAGATCCCAAATATGCCTCCATTTCATGGCTCCAAAAAGCATAATATGTTCCATCAAAACATGGTACCTTGCTTGTGGAAGAACCTTCCTGATAGTTCATAGTGTTCACTCTTGTAGAATCTACTTGAGTTGATTAAACTTCACCTAGGGAACCTAGGGATATGATACCAATTATTGGAACACGACAATCTATTGAGAGGGGGGTGAATCAGTAGATATAAAATATTTATCCCTTAAAACTTTATGTAAATTAATTCTTTGAATACTCAATGTGTAGATAGAGACTTAATATGCAAATACATGAACATGAAAACACACAAGCATCACATAACACCAGGTATACGTGGAAAACCAAAGATTTGGAAAAACAACAGTGAGAAATGTTGCTAGGATCTATTGTCCTAATCCAGCTGCACAATCCAATATTTAGTTACAATGATTTAAGGGTACCAACCATAAGGAGACACCAATCCCCTAGTTTTAGGAGCACCACCTACTCTAAGGAAGCACCCACTCCCTAATCTAAGAACCTACCCAGATATCTGATGGCACCCACCAATTAGATTTATAATAAGAAGTATAACAATTTTTTCACAAGAACATAGTTCAATGTTGCAACTTTCTTTGCAACTGCTCAAACCTCTATTATTGTCTCTGCAACTCCCTTCTTTGACACCCTTCTCTCTCCCTCTCTCTTTTTCTTCTATTGCACCCTTAGCCATAATTTATTTTTCTATTCTATATGTTCTTCACCAACCTATGATGATTGCCTCAAGATTCTCACTTGTGTCTTGATCTTCTACTAGGTTTTTTAGGTTATGTTTTCTACCATACTTTGTCTGCATTGAGCCTCACAACATTTAATTCAGTTATAGAGAATTTTCTAAATATGGCTCTATATAAAACCATAAGATCAAATATGCATTAAATATATTCTTTTGATAATTTGATTTGATTTTGATCTATCTCGACATGGCAATCTGTACCGCCAACCTACAAGTCAAATATATAATTAGATGGTCACTGGAATAGTCAAACCAATTAATTCTATTCACTATGTCAGCTACTAGACCAAATCAATGTTCATACATAGCTAGTCATTTGTGATCTTCAAGTTTAAACATGAGTCGTTGGTTTACTTCTTTGTGCCATGATCTACTAGCCCTCCTTTTATCTTGACATCTTTATAACATCAATGTCAGATTAATTTCCTTTAAACCTATGGCATTGATCTTCACTGTATAGCACAAGTTTTCTATACCATAGAGTAGGGTTAACACATTGGTGGGGCAGCAGGAGGCTACCATCTGTCATCCTCGTCAACATCATGAAAATCACAACAACGATGTGAGTTGGCTTATCGATCAATCATGAAATGCCACCTATCTACATGCCACTTCTTATTTTTTCACCTTCCTCACCATCTGGTCCCACCGAATGCATCCACAATCATCATTTGATTTTCATTGTGTCAAAGGGACCAACATTTTGTTTCGTCGATATTTATCTTTCTTCCCAATGAATTGCATTCATTGTGTTGAAGGGACATAAAACTATTCAATCTAATATCTAGAAGTCTCTTTGACTTTCCATCAAAGAAGCCTTGAAACTATCTCTTCGAATTTCCATTGTCACTTCAATGTATCTATGGTCCCACCTTTAATGTAGATCATTTCATTGAAGGGACACTAAAGCATCTCCCCCTGATATGTTGTAGTTTCTTCAATGATATTTTATCGAAGGGGCTTTAAAGTAACTCCTACTAATATGGTGTAGTCTCCCCAATAGTCGTTGATTAAGCAAAGATAAATATTTTTTTTGTGACTTAGGAAATATTAAGGCCAATAAATATTTGTTCAAGCTAGTAAGCACCAGGAAAGAGGGTTGGTCAACCTATGACCATAATTGCTTAAGTCACAACTTAAGCAATCGACAACCTGTGATAGATAGTCAACACAAAAATACAAGCGTGTTTAGTGCCATGACTGTAAACCTAGGGTACTAGTAAACCCTGAGCCTTGTTTGAAAGAACAAATAATTCCATTTTGAGCACATTATGCATCCTCTGGACCTGCAACTTATACTTATGAGAAGCTCTCGGAAAACCCATATCAAATCTGGTCATCGATATGTATTCAAACACCTAGAAGATCCTTTGACAATATTATGCCAATATTGTAATATTCTAAGCAATTTTACAACATTTGCAGAATCATGTTCCTTTCACCAAAAAATTGTACCAATGCTTTGAGAAAAAGACCCACTATACTCCTATGACATCAATTCCAACAATCTCCCCTATAGGATCAACTCCATCTCACTTCTAATCCCTCTTTTGACATCAATGACAACAATATGCCAACATTATTAATGTAAACTACTATCATCAAAGGATCTACTTTCTTTTGCACTTCTAGAGGTGGGAGTTCTACAAATGGAACATTATATTTGGTGAATCTACATGAATGTGATCTATCAACACATTAACATCTGTCAGCCTAGTGGAAGAAGGAAAGAGGATCTTTTGCAAGGATTCCTGAAGCATACCCTAGTAAATCATCTGAGTAGTCTAAAGAAAATCCCAAAGTGAGATCTTGGGAGGAGTAACACAAAGTTTCTTGACAAGATCATACTCACCTGGTTGCTTAGTTGTAGGTCTAGGTGCTTGGGTAAGACTTGGTTGAGAAGGTGGTAGAGAAGTAGGTTGACTAACATTCTATTTATTCATTCTATTATTATAAGTATAGGCTACCCCTCTATAAGAGGGAGCCTTAGGTTGCATTAATCTCATGTAAAGGTCTAGTGTATCACTTTTGACAGGAACCCCATGAATAGAATGAATTCTTTTAGGAGAAGGGCTAGCTAAAGTCACATAAATGATTGGTATCTTAGGCCTTTGAGGGGAAGTAGAGACTATGACTACATTTACAGACTTCTCAACTTGCAAAGAAGAAGGTTTCAATGGAGAATTTTTTCGTAACATGGCTTTGAGTAGGAGATGCCTCTAAGAAATCATCCATTGAATCATCCAACATATTAAAATCTTACTTGGAAAATGAATTATAAAAAGAATTAAAAATTTGAAGAAAAATATTTGGCATGATTTCATTCATGTCTTGTTCACCAAAATGTAAAGAAGGGGATTCACTACCCTCAAGATGATGGGGTCTTAAGGATAAAATACCCATCAATTACCTTAAAGATCACAACTTAGGTGATGGGATAAATAATAAATAATGTTTGTACAATGTAATTGAATTGATACTAAGTTATAAATGATAATAATATCAAAATTACTTAATTATAGGAGTAAATGAAAGAATTAAATTATCTAGTATACATAAATATAAATTAAAAAAACCAAAGATTGTACCTTTAAGAGGATTAGCTCTCGGCCACAAATACCAATGTGTCATGCAAATGTATGAGCACCACACTATCATCTCTAATGAAATAGACAATAAAATTCTAGAATCTGAAATACCTAATTTTCTAAACTTGCTCATTTGCATGAAAATAAAATAAGAAAAATGTTGGAGGATATTTATGGGTTTGCCTCAGCTAAACCCCTGTTTCATTGTTTCCATCTCCATAGACAACCAAATAGGATCAAGATAGATAAAGTGCATAAGTAAAGACATGTGATAGAAAGAAACCTCATAAAGGAGGAGAACCCCTACCACAAATATAATATACATGTGATATAAAAAACCCCCGTAAGGAGGAGAACCCCTATCATGAATGCAAATAAATAAAGACGAATTACATAGACAATATCATATGAAACAGAATGACAAGAGAGTGTTACCAACAACCTATGGATCCTCTCTTAAATTGATAGACGTGATGGATTTGTGAGAAAGAGGAGTCTTGATTGTTGTTTTAGAGAGTATTTCAGCAGATCTTTGATGTGAAAGTGAGAGAGCAAGAGATCCTTCATTTATTAGAGTCCTCTCCTTCAAATGAGAGTGAAAAGAGAGTTTTGTCAAGCTACATGGGTAGGAGAAGATGTTACACACACATCCTTACTGCTATGACATGTGCCATGGACAAGTAATGCATAATATTCACATTTGAACATCAAAAAGTATGGGGATGCTAGCGTATCTTGAAGACGTATATGCTGCACACTAGTGTCCAACCAAAAATTTGCAAGAACTAGACACTCAGGTTGCTAGTGCTTCATCATTTTCATCTATGAAGTGAGAATTGTGATTCAATTCCAACTTATAGGTTTTTCCCTGAATGGGGTGGGCCTAGATGCATAAGTGTGAAATTATCACAAGGTATAATTTTACGACACTACCTAATGATTTTTTTTACACATTCCTTTTTGAGAATTAGAGGCTCCACATTTTTCTTACTAAATATAGAAAGTATTCATCCACAAGTCTAAAATGAGATCTCTAACCTTTCTTATAAATCTTAGCCATTCATTAATCTCATGCGTCTAATTAAATCCACATACAATAGTATAATAGCAAATACACTCTAGTTGAAATGTTATCCCAATTCCAATATCAATCCAAACATACATATGACTGGACATAGAGCCCAACACATTTGTACATCATATTTACATATAACAATTAGGTCATGCATACAACACATATACAAAGTGATTAATTAATGGATTTATCATATATACACAATGTTCCTAATTCATGGATGAGTCACATATACAGAGTACACCAAAGTTCACATTGACATCACATATAGACAATTATTCAAACGATGAATCAAAGAAGTATTCTTAAAATTTTGCAAATGAATTTTCCACAACCTTTCCAACACATGTAGTATAAGGTGTGTGATTGATTGACTTAGGTGCTTCCTTCAATATGATCACACATTGAGTTTGGTTTTCAAGTATGAAGAGTATGATGGTAGGAAGGTGTACCTTGGAGATGACGTTCACCTGAAGATTATTGGAAATGGGAAATTTATTATTAGATTCCCAAATGTGTTAAGAAAGGTTTCTCAACCTTGCATCCTATATTTTTTGATATGGGAAGAAGCATTTATAGGGTG
Source organism: Sequoia sempervirens (assembly GCA_007258455.2). NCBI lineage: Eukaryota > Viridiplantae > Streptophyta > Pinopsida > Cupressales > Cupressaceae > Sequoia > Sequoia sempervirens. Next base: position 198,812 of record VDFB02117094.1, on the reverse strand, counting down.
TTGTACCCTTTACATAGAGAGTCATAAGGGCCAATAAAGTTCAAGTCCAAAAAACATTAAATACCAAGCCAAAAAATATACACAACGAACCAACAACAAACAGACAAAAATTAGACCAACAAAAAACTAACTAGAATTTTCCCAATTCTTAGATAGGAGATTAACAACGTCATCCCCAAACCATTCCTAGCCTTCTTTAGCATTCTTCTTGTCCATTTCATACTTCATAACCGCAGATAGGGTGCTGGTAACATAGTGGACCAACTTGACAATGAAGTGAGTCAAGCCACAAAATTTCTTTTCCAACTTTTCCATTCTTTCCTACAACACACAGATCTCCTCCCCATAATCCATAGCCTTCACAATATTAGCATGCTCTACATCCAATGAGTCTAAGGACTGGGAAGTCATTTTCTCCTTCTACACTTTGCTAATATCAGGAATGGAGTGGGGCCCTCCAACATACTCCTCCTCCTCATCCCTAGAATCCTCCTTATCCCTACAATATTTGTTGTCAAAACACTCATCTTCTGAATCCAAGTCATTAACCTACACTTTCTTGTTATTCTTAGCCAGCCTACCAGACCTCCTGATGATGGTATTGCCACCACTCACCATTGTGTCCCCTTTAGAATCCCTACCCACCATATTTTTACCTCTGTTGTCCCTAGTCGGAGGCTCCATCAAACCCTTCGCATCATCCTTACCTTTCTTCTTCAGGGTGGGTATGCTAATAGTCTTAGTAGGGGTCGACTTGAGCTCATAGAGACTAGCCATGACACTAGTCTAGGTAATTCCCACATTCCCCTTAAGTTTCTTAGCAGCAAGTTTAGGCTTATGGGTATCGATAGAAATCAGATGGGTTTTCCTGATGGGACCTTTGGACTCGACTGGGGATATATTGGTCATAGTAGGAGGTTCAATTTCCTCAACACATACAAAAAAAATAGGTTTGGGTTGGCCATAATGCAAGATGAAAGTGGTAGAGCCTCATAATGAGGCCTTGATGAAGTGGCAAGGGAGGAGTATTGTCAGGGTTTAGGCCAATAGCCTTAATGCATTTTTCAACGGAGCTCTCTAAATCCTTAAGAAGGAAGAAAGGAAAGCTTAAAATAATTTTATGTTGGAGGTGATTTAAAAGAGGGAAATGGTAGAAGTAGTAGGTTTTGTATCTACTATCCAGAGTCACGTAATTCATTAGGGTGAGGCAGACTTGGTTCCAAGGCTACAGAAGAGCCTCTCTCTCAAACCCTGACTAGTTACGAACCAGTTTCTCATTCCCCACAAAGAAAGCATCCAATATTTCATTATCTTGGGCCTTTGTATGCTTTAGGTACTTCTTACCAGAACTTAGCAGCCCCATCATCTGTGCTATCACTTCCTCATTCACTTCAAAGGAAATACCACCCATAGTCACTCTTTGATCTTTCCAAGAGTTAGCAAACTGCGCAGAAAAATTAGGGTTGTGACCCACTAGACTCTCCATCAAGGGAGCCAAACCACCTTCAACACATATGTGCCATACCAATGAATCTTTTCAAAATTCTCCATAGTTATCAGGCTTTGTTCACACTCTATCACCACCCATAATGTCTCTCTGCACATGGAATAACCAAAAAACTTGTGAGAGCAATAGGTTAGTGAAAATGGTTAAGTGAAAGGTCACCCACACACTTAGGGTTTTAAGCCAAATAAAGTATCCTTGGGTAATTGAAGCAATGTACAGGTCGCATGTTTGAGGAGATAGTTCCCTAAAAGCAATCTTGGTGAAATCATAAATGAGAATCCTCAAACACTTGCAGCTAGGTAAGCAAGACATGATGGGAATGGAAGGTTTTCCTTCCATGTTTTTACACAAAAACCAAGGCAAGATGGCCATGGGGGAAAATTTAGAAACACCTAAGAACTCGGCTTTTAGAAGAGGAGATAAAGTAGCAGAAAGGATAGAACCAATTAGGAGCTTTATCTCATAATTATTAGTCACATCAATATTAAAATCAAAAAACTTGAATATATGATAGCTTAGTACAATCCCCAAAAGAAGATTACATAAGGTACGACCTAGCTTGGTCTTAATCACAAAGTACCCACCATAATTCCTGATGATACCCTTTTTAAAAATGGACTTCACCCCATTATTCAAAATTTTCCACTTGTAGTCCACCTCAACATTTGTACCCATCCACATAGCCCATAATACAAGCATGTGGACCCCCCATAAATCCCATAAAAATGCATGATTAGTTATTATCATGGATCAAATAAGGGCTTTGATCCTTTAGGATTTTACCTTGAATACTTAGGAGTAGGTTCCCCAAATTACGCCAGCACTTAGAGAATTTCCAATGTGTGCCAAAGTTGGCTAAGGCATTAGCCACTTGATTTCCCTCTCGATAAATGTGCGTACCAATCTTCAAATTCAACTTAGACACGAAGATCCTTATGTCTAACAAAATGTCTTTAGTACTCCACCCCAGTAATCTGCCAAAATTAACAACATCAATAATAGACTTAGAATCACCTTCGATATGAAGGTTCTCAATCCCCATAGAAACAACTAACTATAAGCCCTTTAGCAGTGCTCTAGCTTCCACAATCATAGAAGATTGGATACCAATCCCCCCAGAGTAACTGGCCACAAAATTTCCTTTGCAATCTTTGATAACACCTCCTATGCTAGCTCTACCCAGGTTGCCTTTGGCTGCCCCATCAAAATTAAGTTTATACCAACCACTATTTGGAAGCCTCCAGATAGTGTCTCTTCTAGCCAGGGATCTGGAGTTGTCATAGCAACTTGCATCCAAGTTCTGATGCCAAGATTTGGCCATAATAATTTCCCTCTCAATTGTACCTTTATCCAGGGTTTTCCATTTGAAGAGCGAAATGTTTTCCTCAATGAGCCGAGAAACAATACCAAAAACCTCCTTCAGACTCATTTCAATGTTCCTAAAAATCCTATTGTTTCTCTCTTTCCATAAGCACCAGCAGATAATGGGGGGAACCTGGTTCCAAATTTCACAAGGTAAGGGGTGGATGAAGGGTCTAGTCTAGCTCAAGACAAAGGATCTAATATTCTTACACATAGTCCATTGAATGCCCAAATGTTCTATAGCCAACTCCCACACACCAACAACAAACGAGTAGTGTAACAACAAGTGGTCCACCAATTCTTCATTGCACTTGCATAAAAAACATTTGATGGGGATTTGGAATCCCCTTTTCCTCAAATTTTCCTAAGAAAGAATCTTGTTATGGTAGGTAGTCCACCAAAAGAAATTTATTTTCAGAATCATGTGTCGATTCCAAACCTTCTTCCAAAGATGAAGGACAACACCCTGTTATGTCAGCAAATTGTAAGCTGATTTAACTGAAAAATCTCCAGGCTTATCATGAGTCCAGAAGAATTCATCACCCATATTGGTTGAAGGAAGTCTAGTAAGGGAGAGCAACTCCTATAGGGACTTGTCCAAGAGGCTCAGTTTAGGGGATAAAGGTTTGCAAAGGTCCAAATCATTCCACTTCCTAGCACCATGTGGGTTAAGGAGGTAATCACTAATATGAACACCAAATAACCGTTGTGCCAGCCTCATAAGATTTCTAAATTTAGAGTTTTCTAGAGGGGTATCAAGTAACCAGGGGTCCTCCCATAATCTAATTTTATTACCATTACCAATCTTCCATTTCATCCTAGCCCTAAGCAGACCTTGTTGACTGCAAATGCTCCTCCATGCCAAGGAACTTGAAGGGTGAACCTCTGAGAGACAGTCAATCAAAGGTATTTTTTGAAGATACTTAGTTGTTGGACACTAGGAACACTAAGAGGGGGGTTGAATTAGTGTTCCACAATATTTGAATTTCAAACCAGATCTAAAACTATCAACAACAATATTTAAACTTTAATGGCATACACAACATATAAATAGAAGGAAACATGCAAATATATTAAAGAACACCATAACACCAATATTTTTATGTGGAAACCCTATTAGGGGAAAAACCACGGTGGATGTTAGTCCACATTATATACTTTCTTAAAAGTATGAATAAAAGGGAATGCACTTGCATTCAGGCACACTACCTAGAGCTTACTACTCAAAATAAGAAAGGCTCACTGCCTTACAAAATGTTTAGGAATACAACAACTAAGTAAACAACATCTCCAAATGCCTAGATTCAGTTCTGTTGTGCAGTTTTGCACACACGCCCCACTGAAAGTTGGGACCCTCTCTTGCTTTGGTTTTGGGTGCCTTTGATCTTCTGATTTTGATTGCTCTAATATGTAGTTGAATGATTACCTCACTCATGCAAATGACCCACCTTAAAGTGACATTTTGAAAATCCTTGTTTTTGAGTTAACCTCGGGTTTTTCTAGATTTTCAGGAAAATTCCCTCTAGGCAGAATTCCCTAAATGCCTTGGAAACCTGACAGGGGCTAGTTCTGCATTGTTTTTAGGGATTTTATATCCTCGAGGAATTTTGTATTCCTCGTAATTTCCCAAAATTCTGCCAGCCCTTCAAATTTCCAAATTACCTCATGACCTCAGATCCCCAAGCTTCTGGTCTTGTCACTGCATTTTGTTCTTGTACGAACCCTACAGCTCATGTTTATTGATCTCTTAAGGGAATTTGTGCTAAATATTTATGTCATTTGTCTTGCTTTGAATTTGGAAGACTTGGTCTTTGAGTGCTATGTGCAAATTTGGAATTTGGACTTCGGATTGCCTGCTCTGGTGGTGTTTTTTGTCAACTTTTGGTGTTTGATTGAATATTTGGATATTATTGCTCATCAATACTATCTTGCGTTGATTCTTCATCCATGGTATGCCTGTAGTACTCTGGCTTTTGATTTACAATCGTGAATGATATTTTGATATCTTATGCTCATCTTGAGTCTAGGTTTTGGCGTGCTTAGAAGTCTATGTTTAAAGGTTAGGGTTACAGTTTCCCATTTTTTTCTTGGATGCGTTCCCAAGAGTGGACACAACCATCCCTTTGATAAATTAATGATCCGATTGTGTAGGCCAGTGCTTGATTTGACCACCTGGTTCAATCTTCTGCTTGATACTGATTTGCTCCAGTTCAACCTAGGTTTCTTTGTATTCGAAATAACTCACGTCCTGGGTAGATTTGAGCTATTTCATTCGATGAATTGCCTTGCTATGAGGATTTTAGGGGGATTTATCTTGGATTGGTTGAACAAGAATGAAGATTTGGGGGTTGATTCTATGCATTCATGGCGGAACCTAGGGTTTTGATTTTTAACTTATTCCCAATGTCATTCAAATTATCTTTAGGAAAATCCTAGATTTAGGTCCATCGATGAGATATTTCAAACAAATAACATATGAGCCCAATTCTCCACATTTGTGATCATCTGATCAAATTGGGTGAAATCCTGATGAAGTCAAAGATTTTGGGTTTTCGAATATTTCGCAGATTTCCATTACTTTCGGAATTCAGCTTCCTTAGGATTTTTCCGATTTTCCATTACTCCTTCATTTTCCCGAAATGTGCTAAGCCTTTCCAGTTCTATGGATTTCCATCCCTGGTGAAACTTTCTGAAAGCCTGTTGAAAGTGAAGGGTTGGGGGATTGCATGAATAAGTTGTTAAGTTTTATGCTTTATATGATTAATCTAAATGATTTAAAGATGTTCCATGGCCTCTTTCTTATGTGATGAAGTGGATTAAATGAATTATAAGTGCTTATCATGTCTCCTTCGCTAGAATTTGTCCGGCCTAAATTTTCCCAGAAACCCTTTCTGGCTCAAAATCCACTAAGGGACAAAAAACCTAAACTTTGAAAGGATTAATCTTTACAATGTTTCAGGGGATTTTATTCATCATGGGACTTATTTAAGGGACAAATATGTAGTTTATGATGGACTAAATTGAATTCTCATGATATAATAGATCTTTATTGTGGTTTCCTCTCTAGGTGCAGGCTGAATCAAGTAAGGCAGTTGCTGGAAAGACTAAGGGCAAGATAATGGATCCTAGTGATGAGGGAGATTATGTCTCAGAGGAAGAGAGAATCATGTTGGACATGAAAAGAAAGATACCTGAGAGAAAGTTAGCTTCAATCTAGTCATAGGTAGTAGATACCAATGTTGGGAAGTGGGATTATGAGGAGTTTAAGGCAAGAATGTCAATAGAAAATCCCTCCTTGTTAATGAGCAGATTGGTGAACTCTGGATTGGCTCATGTGGCTGGTTTCCCTCCTACAGTGCAATTTTATGAGTTGGTGTTAGAATGTGCTAGGCATTATGATCTAGCCACACAAAGGATAATTATTCCACAGGGAAAGGTGCTTTCCAATTTCTCTCGTCTCTGTGGCTCAAACATTTGATATGCTAGATAGATCTCATGTGGTGGGTCTTGATCTTGACGTAGCCAAGAAGTACTATGAAAATGATACAACTAAGGCCTTGTAGGTTGTAAATTCTTGGTTGGGGAAGCCTAAGCCACACATTTCCAAGTTTCCTAAGTAGTTGTATAGAACTAAGTTTAGATCAGAATACTATGATGCAATCAATCTCCTTAGCAAAGTGATGGATTTGAAGACTGTGGGGATATTTGAAAGTTGGATGTTTTATATCATAGCAAGGATGAAGAAAAATAGAGATTATCATTGGTCAGGTATCATTAGTGCCAGGATCCATGAGCAATTGTACAATTTATTGTAGACCAAGAGCTTCACAATGACATCTTACTTGGTCTATGCCTTGGCCATATTTCATCCATACAAGGGGTTGAGTGCAAGAGGGAATTTTGGCCAAGATGTTATCTATGAGGTGTATCCCCAGCTGCACTTAGGTAACTCAAGCTACATGAGGGTGAATGATGCATCCACCATGTACATCACTAGGTTTCTCCAAGGGGCAGAGCATGTAAGGATTTTTTATGCAGCAAGGGAGTTGATACAAAAGTATGGAGCATGGTTCATCTAGTTCCCCACTTTTTCATACATTAGAATCGATGGTTTTCTATGGGAACCATATAGATTGCCAAGATATCCAACAAACCATATCATACTCTTGGAGGTCATAAGATAGATTTCAGCTTTTGATGATATTGTGAAGAAGGACGTGCACAAAAAAGGTTTAGGAGGTGACTTCCCATTGAGGGTGGGAGTCAATGAGGCCTACCCTTCCATGATCACAACACACTCTTCTAAGGAAGAAATGAGTACCTTAGGGTAGGAATTCCATTCCAAGAGGACTAGATTTGACATAACAAGAGAAGCTCAAAAGAAGGCTAGTAGAGAATTCAAGCACAAAGATGGCATTGAAGGCTATTGGGCTAACTATAAAGATGAGTTTGAGGTATGGAGGAAAAGATTCTCTATATTGCCAGCTAGTCTAATTAGATTGTACAACATTAAGGCCATTCTTGACTAGCTTGATGATGATGGGGAGGTAATCCAAAGTCATGATTATGATTCCATCAAAGACAAACCCATAGCTGAGATAGACTGGTTAGAGGAAGAGAAAATTGAATTGGAGCAAATCAATGCTCTTATGATTAAATATACCAAGTTATGGCTTAAGCATAAGATTTGGGAGCTGGATGGCGAAGGAAAAGAGTACACATATGACTTTATGGGAGATTTGGAATCCCACTCCACTTCTGAGGAAGATGAGCCAGATCTAGAGGACAAAGAGAAGGTGGGTTCTCCCTTCAAAATTGAAATCAAGGATATACAAATAGAACTTGAAGAGGGAAAGAAAAGAAAGCCCAGTGTTAAATGGAGAAAGACTGCAAGAAAGGTCATCTGCTCAAGAGGAAGAACATGAGGAAGAAGGTAAGAAGGATAGTGCCCCTATACCTAAAAGGAGGAGAGTGGTAAGAACATCAAGAAAATAGAATGATCCCCCCAGAGGACAAGGAAAGGAGGACACAGAACCATAGGTGGTAGATGTAGAGAGCTCTGGAGAAAAGACACAAGTGTACACTAGGAAGACCAGAACTCCCTCTCCAAAGGAAAGTTTGGAAAACGAGGGTGCTCCTATGCTTCTTCCTGCTACACAACAATAGGAATTTTTTTCTCCTCCATTAACTAAGAGCTTGAAGGATGGTGAGAAAGGACAAACATAAGTTGTTGTTGAAGAAAAAAATCAAGGTGAGGAAACAAAAGAATTTCATGTTGGATATCTCCATAGTGTAGAGGTCAAACTTGGAAACATTCTCTAGTCTTCCTTGGTATCTTATGAAGACTCACCAATCAAGGAAGAAGAAGATAAATTTATGGAAGAGGAAGAGACACCTGAAAGGAATCCTTCTCCCATTCAAGTTATGATAGAGAAATTAAATCAAGAGGAGAGTTAGAAGGCAGAAAATAATCAGGAGAAAGATGAAGGAGAAGGAAAAAGTGAGGAGATGCCCTTAGTACATAATGTAGATGTTGAGCCCTCCGAAGGTGAGATAGAAAGGGAGAAACAAAATGAGTAGCGACTAGATGATTCTACCCCAAGTTGGTTCAATGAAATATTGAAGAGAAAGCAGGTGGTTGTGGATGACACTCCTCCAAATTGGGATGAATTGTTGGCCAACATTGGTAAAGGGAAAACAAAGAAGAAGGCTAGGGTGATTTCTAAGATCACCAAGGATGAAGCAGACAATAGAATAATTCACATTTCCACCCCTACCATAGAAAAAGGTAAAAGGGAGATGTTCCTCAAGATTATACAATTCAGACTCTAAACCTAGGACCCACTAGTAAGGATCAAGAGAAGGAAGAATTCTAGGAGTCTTCCCAAGCCATTTTGAGAAGACTAGATAAAGAAACAACAAAGAAGGAGAGGTTGTAGAAACAATTGAATGATGTGTATAGATATGTGTAACACTTGATGAGGCCTCTGCAAGAAGTGGGAAGTGAAGGGATGACTCTTGAAGGTTTGTTTCCTAGGGAGGCATTCACTGAGATAGAGAAGATGAAAGCTTCTACACAAGCCACTTATGGATGGTTACAAGAATTTAGTCACCAAGGATATGATATGATTAAGGACATCTTTTCCACTTGTGGTGATGCACATAGATCCTTTGAATGGTTGCAGAATGTGTTGGGGCAAGACAAGACAGATAAAACCTCCTCTTGCAAAAGCTAAGGACCATCATGGATTACACATAGGAGAAATTGGTGAATGATGGAATCCTCTCTTCTTGAAAGGTTTCAAAACCTTGGGATTGGTATGAATCATTACAGATTAAGCATAAAGTTCTAAAGAGGATACATAAGTAGGGGCAACAAGTGGGAAACACATTAAAGGATATTTACAACAAATTTATTTCATTCTTTGAGATCATGACTGGGAGGAAGAAGTTTGCACCAAAGCATCTAAGTTTAGAGCAATTAAGGAAGTGGTGGCATGAAGTTTATGCCCAATCGATGATGGTTCAATCACAACCCACCACTTAGATGATGTATCCACCTATATTGTTGTCATGGTGAAATACCAAGATCTCAAGGTGGAATGGGGCAAGGTTGTCAAGCATTCAAGGGAGGAGATTAAATCCATTGATAGAAGATTCAAAGTGTTAATCACTCCACCTTTCATTGACCTAGAGAGAATTTTCCTTATGGTGCAGGATAAAATAGATAAAGATAAAGACAAGGGAGCAACCAATGAATGATGCCTCAAAATTTGTGCTTCCCATTATTTCCCTCCTTCGTCCTCTACATTCATTGGACTAAGATGCATTGGAGAACCTAGGACAACTTGGATGAGTTCAAGCATTTAATGCTTTTTGTTTTATTTCATTTGAACTTTCTAGGCCAACTTGTTTTGTGGCCGACCTTCCTTGTAACCCTAAATGGGCTGACATATGATGAGATCTCTATAAATATGGCATTCTACCTCATTTGTAAGGGCTAGAAAATTAGACTTTGAAGCAAGCTAAGTGGTAGACCAGAGCTAGTGTTAGAAGTTAGTTTTATTTTCAAGCAAGTGTTGTAACAGAGAACACTGGAATTGTTGTTGTTATTGGGTGATTCAATACAATTGAAGACATTATTCTATTGGTGAATTCTCTTGTGTCGACTTATCTTGCATGGTTCTTGTTGTTCTATCTTTTGAAATTGCTTAAGAAATATTGGATATATGTTAGATTTAGAATTAGATATGATTCAATGGTGTTTATGGTTTAATGCTTGAAGTGTTGTAGTGATTCTTGGTCCATACTTTTTGCAACTAGTTGATTGTGAGTTGCTTTGTAAAGTTAGCCTGGACCTTATATTAATTATGCTTATTTCAATTGTGAATGTTTTTTCATTTCAATTTCAATAAGGTTGTTTTGGATCAATGTTCATGATCTGAAAATATTTAATGCCTTAGGAGATTGCACTATTTCTATAAGATTATAGATTTATCTGGGTTAAGCAGGAATTAGTTCTGGGGATTGGTCCATCTCAAGTACTTCATCATTTGCATTATTGATCTTAGGGTAGTTTTAATTTTAGGAATCTCTCTAAAACCCTTATCTATTTTTCTATTTATTTTGAATATGGGTTAGATTTAGGATTTGAAGTATCACCATATTGCAAAATCCAATAAGTTTAAAGATTTGATATCTATTTGTTAGGCCCCTTGTGATTACCAGCATTTTCACATATTATCTGAGTTGTTTATGCATTTTCAAGACCTAACATTAGAGACCTTGGGGTTATCTCTAGAGGCTTGCTGATAGAGATTTACCTTTCAAGAGAGATAAAACATCATATTTGTCTAAGTTGTTGCTATGCAGAAAACACCATCAATAAGTTCCAATGAAGATCGGTTAAAATGATCTTCAGTCCTTCTGACTAACTCTATTTTTCTTCTCTGCTTTGCTCTACCATTTTTTTTGCCCTTCTGAAACCCTTCTGATACTCACACACACATCTACTCTACTTTACACACATTCACACACTTTCACACTTCACACACTCAAAATGAATTACTGATCTCATATATATATATATATATATATATATATATATATATATATATATATATATATATATATATATATATATATATATATATATCCACGAACAAGGATTTCATTATTTTATGTCTTCTTCACATAAGATGTAATATTCTTCCACATGACCGCTCAAATCACCAATTAAAATTAATGCGTACCCACATAAGTTGACTAGACTATAGTAGGGACCCAAATCAAAATTCTCAACACAAGAAATATTAAAAAAACTTCTCCTTATACATCTGTGACACGCTATATACACCAGGTCGGCCATAATGAGAAAATAAATAATAAATCATTATATTGAATCTCCAAACTTGTACAACAATCAATGCAACATTACAAAACTTACTAATAAGGTATCATACATGCTTAGCAAGCTTTCCTGAGGATCCACAACACAAAATAATGATCCAGTGAAGTATACTGACTAACTGATTGGCCAGATATCATGTTCTTCATGCTTTCTTTCGGTAACACACTTCCTACTACAATTTATGCTAGTATGAGCTACATCTAAACTATGGACCATGATAATGACTCCAGTTGCTATCAATGACAATGCTAGAATCCATAAAAAATCTCCCAAATCCATATGCCAACAATCTCCCCCTTTGGAATTGATGACAACACTTAGTGAAAAATGACTAAGTGTCAAAACCAAAACTCAAAACTTCAAAAATCAACAAAACGCTGCTCCCCCTTTGACATCAATCATTAAAATTAGCTACTTTCTCTCCCCCTTAATATTTTTATTGCACTCTTTCTCACTGCATTCTCTCCCCCAATTGATCAAAAAAAATGCAATTGCTGCTAAATTAAGAAAATTATTTTATACTTATCTTTCATCTCCAGAAGAAATTTATTCCAAGAGTCCACTACAATCCCAATAGCTATTATCAAACTGTTATTTTCTGATGTCCTATTAATGACCTGGATAAGGGATTAAGGAATGGTAATGGCCTCTTCCAGCTTTTCTCCTTTCATCAAAACTTCAATCATTTTCTCTAGTTTGCATTCGGTATCATCCTTCACTTTCCAGAATGTATCCATAAGAGTGTTTCTGGAAAAGTGAAACTTTGCATGCTCAACCTGTAACTCATGAATCTTCTTCTTAACTACTCCATTCTGGTCCTAAACCATACTATAGTCCTAACCAATTCTGACCAACTCATTCTCAATTTTCTCCAACTTGTCCTTGTATTTACCAACCACATGAGGCCACCTAAGACAATAATTATAGATCTTATTTGCTGATTCAATGCATTTTCTTAACACATTCATTTTCTTTTTCATTGTGGTGAGAGATAGCCTAAACCACACCTTCAGATGTAAGATTATCTCATCTTCTTTCTTGTCTAGAGGCATAGAGTCCATAGCCTCCCTGATACATTCAATCAATTCTTTTGGAAGTACATTTTGCAAACTCTCCAATTCAATGTTATTATCAATAAAGTATCTTCCTAGAGTGTCCTCAATGAAGTCTTTTTGATATGATGGTCCATTTATCCATATGTCAGTTATATTTTTCATTCCATCTTCTTCCTAAACAATCTGCAGTATCTTTGCTTTGAATAAAGCACCTTCTTCATCACTTTCTTCTACTATTTGCACATTTGGTTCAACTGGTTTCGGTTCATCTCTTGGTGTATATTCCTTAGAATATTCATCCACTATATCCACAACTATCTGCTCTTTACCTTTGCCCTCAAATTTTGTTGACCTAGGTGTTAGAGGAGTGACATCAGCTAACTCTCTTACTCTTTTCTGCTTTTTCTCCACCTTGTCAGAAGAATATCCAACTTCAACTACTTTTACCAAGAGTGGAATACCACTTACACCAAACTCTCCTAACAACTTTCTAAAGAAGTTTTCATAAACTTGTTCACCATTTTCAAGAGTGTTGAAGTGATCAAATATTTGCTTACAAATTGGTATATTTACCTTCCATACCACATTATCATTCTAAGGCAAGCAATTCAGGAAATACATCATAATGCATATAACTAGGGTATCAAACCTGAAGGAGTAATCTATATCCTTCATCAATTGCACATTCTCCATCAATTGATCCTTCAACAATCCACACAGATCAAAGTCTTCGTCTTCCATTATCATTTTGTGTGCAATGTAGACTGCACCTGTAGAGGTTGCCCCTTCCCTATTTATAAAGAAAATTTTGTACGAAATTTCATATGCAATGTACCTTGTTAATGGATCTTTGATTGTTGAAATTACTAGCGCCCTTTGATCTCTTGTTACTCCAGTTAGGGCTTGGACTTCATTATTCTGAATTGACTTCTTTTTTAGGACATCTCTAGTATTGCATAATCTTGTCAAATTTCCAATTACTTCTTTTGAAATTAAATAGGGTTTATCCAGAGTAAGGATATCATCATCCAATCTATTCAAGATAAACTGAACTACTTTTTCATTGATGAAATATGGAAACTCATTCCAAGTGTCCAAATTCTTATGTTTCACACCTGCAAGCTTCTACAATTTGTCATCTAGCAACAAATTTCTTACATCCATGACCTTTTGACTACTATATTCATCCAAAGTTATTATTCCTTTGATTTGCTTCATTTTTCGTACTGAATAGGGTTCTACCAATCATCGAATAAGTGCAAAATTGAAAAGCAACAAAAATACCTGGGAATTTGCCACTGAATTGACTTTCACTCCTTCAATTTTTTGGCTAAAAAGGGCTCTCCAACTGTTCTTCATCAATGCATGGTGACAAATGAGGGTTCCAAATTACCTTTTATAAAATTTCACACCTAACTTCCTTGTTGCATTAAATTATTTTCCCTAGGAGTTCCAATTACTCTACACTCTCAAACAACAAGAGTAGAATCTATCTGCAGACCTTCAAGATTTCATCCTACTGAACAAATGATCATTAATACATTTGAAGATGAATAACACAACTACTGAAAAATACCTACAATCCAGAACCAACTACACATGGGGGGACAAAATATTTTCATGAAAACTCCCCCTAGGCCAATGACCTGAAATCAATTGTCGGATGAATTACCAGAGGGAGACCGATACAACCTTATTACCTTCATCAAATTCACTCTTCTTTACCCACGTCTTCTTCATCTGATCTCTTATCTCTTCTGCAAATGCTTTTCCTTTTCCTTTGTCATCTTTTTGTGAATTTATTCCTTGATATACCGAACCTCTTATATCCATTTTTCTATACTTACAGAATCTTACAATGTGACCAAATTTGTTACAATTGTAACACACCAATTTTTTTGTCTATACCAACCATTCCACTAATTTCCTCCTAGTCTGCATTGATTAGTAACATGTCCAAATTTTCCACAGGTGTAGCATTTAACATTCCTTATATTGACAGGCATACTCCTACATTCAATTGACTTATGACCAAAATTTTTGTAATTAAAACACCGACCAAAGAATGATGGACTGCTAGAATTTATCTTAATTCTACACTGAGAAGCCATATGACCAAATTTATTACAAGAAAAGCAGTAACCATTAAACTTCTAAGCATTGGGTTTCCTTACCGGATATCTTCTACCTTTGTTCTTTTTATTTTTCTTTTCAGAGTCCTTTTGTTCAGATCTATAGCTCTCATATTTCACATAGCCAAGACCTCGCTTGTCATTTGCATCCTCTTTTTCTTTAGTCATCTCATCAAAATTAGTAGAACTCATTCTAAACTTATCCTTGTATTCATTTACTGTAGCAAGTTCATCTCTGAGAATAACTATCTATCTCTCAAGCTCCTGTTCATTGTTTCTAGATTGTTGCAGTTCAATCTCCAACTAAATGAATCTACTATTAACTTTGTTGCATTCCTTAAAATTTTCCTTCAAGGAATGGACCAGATTCTCATCATTCTTCTTTCTTTCTTCAATCTCTTTAGTTAGCTTCATCACTATGGATTCCATTTCAAGCTTTAGGGCAGCATTGTCCTTAGCAAGCTTTTCACACTCTTCTATTATTTCTTTTAGGGTTTGATTCAGATGAACATCTTCCAGGATTTTGCTTTCCTTTTGCTTCAACTGACCACATAGTTCCTTCGTCTTTTCCCTTTACTCATTTATTTTATTCTTTAGTGATTGAATGAATTTTTTAGTAGCCACAATATTTTCTTTTAGTTCCATGACCTCTGCTTTAGACTGATCAAAATCATCAAGTGCCACCATAAGCTACTATTGAAGACCACCTGCATCCATTGTAATCCAAGATCCACCTCAAGTTGTTAAACTTTAGAAGAGAAAATTTCTCTAATACCAATTGTTGGACACTAGGAACACTGAGAGGGGGGGTGAATCAGTGTTCCACAATATTTGAATTTCAAACTAGATATAAAAATATCAACAACAATATTTAAACTTTAATGGCATCCAAAACATATAAACAAAAGGAAACATGCAAACACATTAAAAAACACCATAACACCAAGATTTTTACATGGAAACCCTGTTAGGGGAAAAACTACATTGGATGTTAGTCCACAATATATACTCTGTTAAAAGTATGAACAAAAGGGAATGCACTTGCATTCAAGCACACTACCTAGCCTAGAGCTCACTGCTCAATAAGAAAGGCTCATTGCCTTACAAAATGTTTGGGAATACAAAAAAAAGGTTGAATGGAGAAAACAACATCTCCAAATTCCTGGATTCAGTTCCAATGAAGCTCAGTTAAAATGATCTTCAGTCCTTTTGACTAACTTTGTTTTTCTGCTCTGCTCTGCTCTACCATGTTTTTTTCCCTTCTAAAACCCTTCAGATACTTGTACACACATCTACTCTGCTTTACACACTTTCACACTTCTTCACATAGTCAAAATGAATTACCAATCTCATATATATCCACAAAAAAGGATTTCATTACTATTTTTCGGTTTCACATAAGATGTAATATTCATCCACATGTTGGCTCAAATCACCAATTAAAATTAATTCATACCCACACAAGTTAGACAGACTATAGTAGGGACCCAAATCAAAATTATCAACACAAGAAATATTAAAAAAACTGCTCATTATACATCCGCGACACACTATATACACTAGGTCAGCCATAATGAGAAAATAAACATAAATCATTATACCGAATCTCCAAACTCATACACCGATCAATGCAACATTAAAAAACTTACTAATAAGGTATCATACATGCTTAGAAAGCTTTCCTAGGGATCCACAACACAAAATAATGATCTGGTGAAGTATAGAGACGGATTGACTGACCATATATCCTATTCTTCATGCTTTTCTTTTTGTCGATAACACATTGCCTACTGCAATTTCTATCGGTATGAGCTACATATAAACTGCGGACCATGCTAATGAATCTAGTTGCCATCAATGACAACACTAGAAGCCATAAAAAATCTCCCAAAGCCATATATGAACATTATCATTCATAATCTTGCACCAATCCTTTCTATTCCTTAGTTGGTCCCAACCCACGTTGGCCATCAAAGCCTTATTGGTATTAGATACAATCCTAATCCCAAGCCCACGACAATTTTTAGGTTGACATACTTTGTCCCATTTAACCAAAGGAAATTTCTTATTTTCCCGAGTCCCAAACCAGAGGAAGTTCCTTTGAATTTTCTCAAACTTCTCAGCTATAAATCTGGGAATCTTGAATATGGAGAGGAAGTAGACAAGGATACCTTGAAGAGCAGTAGATAGAAATTGTAGTTTACTAGCATGGTTAAGGATGGAGCCTTTCCACCCAACCAGTTTTCTTTTGATCCTTTCAAGGACCGAATTCCAAAAGTCAAGAGTGACTTCCTTGATAGTAAGGGGTAAACCAAGATAACCCGAAGGAAGAAAACCATTCATACATCCCAAGAAAATAGTCACCTGACCTTACAGGTTAGGAGTGTTGTTAAATAAGTAAATCATACTTTTATTATAGTTAATACACTGACCAAAACAAGTAGTGTAATTGTTGAGACAATTTTTCCATTTCCTGGCTTCAATCATAGAGGCTTTCCTGAATAGAAAAGTATCATCCACAAATTTTTGGATCATAGTCGGCTATAAGGAAGAGGTAGCCTTGATTCCCTTAATAGACCCTTCTAATAGCATATTAGAAAATTTCTTTCTCAAGAAATTTGCAATCATGATAAACAAGTAAGGTGAAAGGGGGTCACCTTGTCAAATACCTCTCCTAGTAGAGAAGAACCCAAAAGGAGTCCCATTAACCAGAACAGAGTTTCCATTATGAGTTTGACCACAGATTGGTCAAAACCAAACTTAGCTAATACTTTTGGGATAAAGTCCCAAATCACCTTATCATAGACTTTTGAAATAGCTAATTTAAGGGCCATACTGACTAGTTGCATCTATC
Organism: Sequoia sempervirens; assembly: GCA_007258455.2. Classification (NCBI taxonomy): domain Eukaryota; kingdom Viridiplantae; phylum Streptophyta; class Pinopsida; order Cupressales; family Cupressaceae; genus Sequoia; species Sequoia sempervirens. The sequence continues at coordinate 181,492 of VDFB02117094.1, read as the reverse complement.
CATGGAATGGAGTAATTCATGGGTGGTTATGGTCACATCAAGGATATGAGGACTAGGTACAAACCCTTTTTGAGTGGGGTTGATAAGTTTGTCAAGGAGAAGTTTGATGTGGTTCACCAAAATTTTAGAGAGGATTTTATAAAAGGTATTGCAAAGACTGATGGGACAAAAATTAGTCATAGACTAGGGATTAGCAATATTGGGAATTAATGCTATAAAGGTGCACGATTCATTTGTTTCAGAATCTTACCAAATTTGAAAAAATCACAAGTAGCTAAGACTAGGTCCCCATCAACAATCTCCCCAAAAATCTGAAAGAAGGCCAGTGGAAAACCATCTGGGCTAGACGCTTTGTAAGCCCCCATACTGAAAGTAGCCAACCTGACCTACATAGGAGTTACAACACTGAGGATCCCAAGGTTATCATTTTGGGAAATGATGGTTGGGAGAGGGTCCAATAGTAGATTATCTAGAGTCAGATTAGGAGCCTCAACAGGAGCCAAATAAGCCTTCTGAAAATAATCCAGAGCCAAGAGACCAATCTGGGTGGGTGTTTTGATCACATCCCCCTACTCATTTTGCTATTTATTTATCTAATTCATTTTCTTATGTTAAATGGAAAAAAATGAAAAAAAGAGGTATTCCTATCACCTTCTTTCAGCCATTGGACCCTATATTTCTATTTCCAGAAAATTTCCTCTTTCCTTAGAATTTTCTCCCACTCCCTTTGGATTTCTTATAGTTATGAACATGAAAAAATATACTTTTTGGGCTATAAAATAGAAAAACTTAATTTTTGGGCTATATGGTTGCTTGTTGCCATAAAAAATGTTAGAATGGTTGATAACCAATTCTTTAGTTACAAAGATATAGATCTCTTCAAATTCTATAGTTTTAAAAAAAGATCCAATCAAATTCCTACATCAAAAGTTATGACTTCTAGAAATTGGGTCTCCCACAATAGAAGTGTAAGAACCCCTATTATGTTGGGAATAGGATGCCATTTAATTGCAATACTAAACATATTTCATGTATCTCCTAAGTCCTTGGAAAGTGTTCCCCAACACTAGGATTAGAAAGAGATTAAATTCAAATGAAATGAGAATGTAAATTGGCATTTGTAATTAATCCTAAATGATAGCAACATGTGGGGATTCCCATGAAGAGCTCCTACAAAATAGGAGCAGACGGAGCACCCACATGGAAGGTGGAACTCACCTTGGGTTAAGTTAACTATTTGGAGTAAAACATAACACTTCAGTAATGCATGTAAAGATCCTAGAAGTTAGGGATTGATGTTTACATGCATGGAGTTCAGTTCAAATCAGTTTAGATTAGTTCAGTTCAGTTCAGTTCACATCAGTTCAGTTCAGTTCAGTTCAATTAAATTTAGTTTAGTATCAGTTCAGTTCAGTTTAGTTATGGTTCAGATATGATCAGTTGCATGTAGTTAGTTTCAGTTGAATTTAGTTGACTTGGAATGCATGACTAATGACTTGAGTTGCATGACAGATAACAGGTAATACATTCAACTAAGTGGGGATGATCAATCATGCATGGTATTTGCATGAATGGTGGAGAGATATGTTTCAGTTAACAAAGATTGACTTGGACCCACCTTGGGCACCCAAGTTGGCATCTTAGAGTTAAAACTTTTGAATGATAAGATATTTTATAAGGCTGAGTTAATTGGGCCCATTCTTGGGTGCCAACTTTGAGGAGAAGCTTACAAGATATCTTCAGAATCAACGTTGAGTTATGACTTTAGTTTGGGATGCCCAAATTGATGAAGGACTTGGTTTGACATTGTTTTTCATGAAAGAAATCTACTTGCAAATAATAGGAATAGGTTTTGTGAGATAAGCTTTGTGCTTTGTATTTAGAGTTTACAAGGCTCATTATTGTCTATTTATTGCAGCAAGTTGAAGAGAGTTTTATCAAATTTTATTGCAAGTTGTGAAGAAGAATTTTTTAAGGCAAAAGAAGCATCTAAAGCAAGGATTGGAATTTTTGTAATCTTATTTTGAGATTAAATAATACATTGATTCTTGGTGGATTTTTTTCCCGAAAGGGTTTCTCCATGGTATATATTGTGTAACTTCTTTCTTCTGGTCTTATTCTTCTACAATCTCCTATCTACTTCTACAAATGGTAAAGTGAATTAAATAGATAATCATCCACAAAGAAATTGTAACAAAGAACACTTATTTAGATCTACAATATAATATTTTTACAGACTATTAAGCTACATAATTACCTCCATTTTCAACATTTGGTATCAAAGTTGAGGTTGGGTAGAGTTTGGAACACCTTTCTCTTAAAATTTTGAAGGTTTTTTGGTTGTAGTGGGAGCTTTTACTATTGCGTTATTGCTGATTTTGGAAAATAAGTTTGTTACAATGAAATTCTAATTTGGATATTGAAATATTCAATGGATCTAATTATGAGATGTGGAAACTAAAAATGGAGGATCTCCTTGAAGAGAGAGATCAATGGTTAGCTATTAGTAATGAAACAAAGTCACCTACAATGATGTCGGATGAGGATTGGGCTAAGATTGATAAGAATGCAAGGGGGACCATAAGATTATGTCTTGTTGATGTTTTTCTCTTGAATGTTTTAGAAGAAACTACTATATATAAGTTGTGGAAGAGAATAGGTAATATCTATCAAACCAAAAGTCTTACTAATAAGTTGTATCTAAAAATAAAGTTGTATTCTTTAAAGATGAAAGATGGTTATTCTATTGCAAATCATTTGAATGTTTTTAATTTGATTCTAAGTTAGTTAGCATATGTAGATGTAAAGCTAGAAGATGAAGATAAATACATTTTGTTACTTTGTTCTTTACCAAAATCTTGGGAAAATCTAATTGTTGCTATCAGTGGTAGTGGTGCAGATCTGAAGATGGACAATATAATTCCTACTCTCCTATCAAAGGAGATAAGGAGGAATTCTAAAACAAAAATCCAAGATGCCCTTTTTGTAAAAGGTAGGCCTGAGAAAAAGGAACCTAAGGGAGACAAGGAAGGGAAGGGTAAGTCTGAAGGACAAAGTAAGGTAAAGCGTTGGAACTATGGTAAACATGGACATGTGAAGAATGATTGTAAGAACAAGAAAAGGAGTTTTGATTCTTCTATAGAGGAATCCTCAGATGACGGTAATAATGTGCTTTGACCATTTCATGTAAAAATTTTAGTGATGACTCTTTGCTTGATGCTAAAGAGTGATCTTCATGAGGAGGATGGTATTCATGATGCCATGTGTAGCTCATACCATGGTTCAGTGGAAGTTGTTGGAAATGATGTGGATGCATCATTGGTAAGGTTATCTTCATGTGATTAGGGATATGGTTTTTTCTTGGTTTAGAGTGGTTGCTATTATGTCATGGTTTACTCTTGTTATGCATTTAGAGTTTGGCACGGTACTTACTCTCTTGAGACTAGGATGCATATATGTTATGGTGCATGTGATCTCCTAGTAGGAGATGATTAGATCATGTTGTCATGTTTATGTTCCTGATTCATGATTGGAGATTTTACATTGATCCTGTGTAGTTCTCTTAAGTATTGGGTACATTAATCATTTCCTTGATTACTTCATGATAGTGCTATGTTGCATTTGGGTTTAACATGGATTGGTTGGTTACAGGTCCTCATGGATACTTGGAGAAATAGGTGAGGCTTGAGTTCTCTTATGGTAAGAGATATATGTTGGAATGGTTACTTGTAAGAAAATATTTTTCAATAGTAAAGACTGAGAAGCCTACAACTTGGTTGGATGTGAGTTCAACACACTCAACGGTTTTGCATGCCTCCAAAGAGGCAGTTTGGTTATAGAGACTTGGGAAAGGTATTGGTTTTAATTGCAAGTAAGTTAAACTTGAATGTGATAGTCATAGTGCTATGTGTTTAGCCAAAAATCCTATGTATCATGCTCATACTAAGCATGTTGATGTTCAGTATCACTTTGTGTGAGAAATGGTTGAGAGTGGGAAGGTATTAATTGAGAAAGTTGACACTTTAATTAATGTTGTAGATTATCTTATGAAACCAATTCCTACAGATAAGTTCTCTTGGTTTTGAGTATTAATAATTTACTTGGAGCTTCATGATTATGCATGTTGCATTTGAAGTTGGCATGGATTGATTAGTTGGTGCAGGAAAGCCATTGGCCTTGAGTCCAGTAGTTGATTTATAATCATGATTCCTTGTTTAGAATAATTGCAATGTATAATGTTAAGTGGGAGAATGTTGGGAATAGGATGTCATTTAATTGCAATCCTAAACATATTTCATGTATCTCCTATGTCCTTAGAAAGTGTTCCCAAACACTAGGATTAGAAAGAGATTAAATTTGAATGAAATAAACATATAAATTGATATTTGTAATTAATTATAAATGATAGGAACATGTGGGGACACCCATGAAGAGCTCCTACAAAATAGGAGCACATGGGGCACCCACATGGAAGGTGGAACTCACCTTGAGTTAAGTTAACTATTTGGAGTAAAAGATAACACTTCAGTAATGCATGTAAAGATCCTAGAAGTTAGGGATTGATGTTTACATGCATGGAATTCAATTCAATTCAGTTAAAATTAGTTCAATTTAGTTTAGTTCAGTATGAGTTCAGGTCAATTTAGTTTATTTTAGTTCAGTTATCTTCAGTTGCATGTAGCTAGTTTTAGTTGAATGCTAGTTGACTTCAATTGAATTGGAATGCATGACTAATGACTTGAGTTGCATGATAGATAACAAGTGATACATTCAGTTAAGTGAGGATGATCAATCATGCATGATATTTGCATGAATGGTGGAGAGATATGTTTTATTTAACAGAGATTGACTTGGACCCACCTTGGGCGCCCAAGTTGGCATCTTGGAGTTAACACTTTTGCATGATAAGATATTTTATAAGGCTGAGTTAAGTGGGCCCATTCTTGGGAGCCAACTTTGAGGAGAAGCTTACAAGATATCTTTGAAATCAACATTAAGTTGTGACTTCAATTTGGGATGCCCAAATTGACAAAGGACTTGGTTTGACATTTTTCACAGAAGAACTCTACTTGCAAAAAATAGGCATAGGTTTTGTGAGATAAGCTTTCATTATTGCTTATTTATTACAACAAATTGAAGAGAGTTTTATCATATTTTATTGTAGGTTGTGAAGAAGAATTGTTGAAGGAAAAAGAAGTGTCTCAAGCAAGGATTGGAATTATTGTAATTTTATTCTGAGATTAAATAATACATTGATTCTTGGTGGAGTTTTTTCTCGAAATGGTTTTTCCATGGTGCATATGTTGTGTAACTTCTTTCTTCTAGTCCTATTCTTCTACAATCTTTTGTCCACTTCTACAAATGATAAAATGAATTAAACAAATAATCATCCACAAAGAAATTGTAACAAATAACACTTATTTAGATCTACAATATAATATTTTTACAAAGTATTAAGCTACATAATTACCTCAATTTTCAATATATGACATATACAAGATTTATACTAGGGATTTACATTTTTTGACCATTTTATGACACATGTTATGACATGTCATAAGAAATATTTGAATGGATATAATGTTTCTAAAATGGAGCACCCATGTTGATGAAGATATTTTTGTGTATTACCTCTCCTATTTATAGGGTGCTTGAGATGGAGTTTAAAAATTGACTTTTGTGAATACTGTCATGTTCTCAAAATTACTCTAGACCTCTTTTTGGTGATACTCTTGTAAATGCTTAAAATTTCCAAGTGTATTGTATTCATTGATTATTGAATAATGCATTAAGTTACCTTAGAATAAGGTATTTTTCTCCTAAAAGGGTTTTACCCATGCAAATCATTATGTTTTGAGTAAGGGTAAAAAATAGGTTTTGATAGGATCTCAGAACCCAGAACAAGATTAAGCAAGTTGCATATAAAATAACTCATAAACCAACAACAGCCCCATAACAGCCTCTAAAAGATTAACATGACTACAAATGCTACAACATACAAACAAACAAGGGTCTAAAACCCATTTTACAACTTGGTTTTAACTGGGACCAGAAACCCAACTCAGATAAATAAAGAACTTGCCTACATTAGCTAGGCATCAACAAACTAGCTACTTAGATAAAATGCCCCTGAGCCAAGAGATAAAATCCTCTTGATAGTGGAGATCACCATCAAGCCCCTAATTAGAAACACCAACAACTCCAAAAAACCCACTTCCATAGGGGAAACTATGGAGCATTGAAACACAACAACCTTCATGCAACAACACCCAACCTTAAATGCCAACTCCAACCCCACCTCAAAAGGAGGGAGCTCCCCTCTATAGGAGAGGGAGAAATGAGAACCAAAACCTCCAACAACTTCACTCATCTACTCACACAAGCTCCCCCTAGATAGGAACAAGCAAATAAGAAAAGAACTCTCCATCCGATCGACAACAACCACCTTCCCCTCAAAAGAGGACGGCTCTACCTCAATGGGATCAGTCTTCACCTCCATAGAAGAAATAAACTGTAGAAACAAAAAGAGAGCATCGGAAGAGAGGGCAGTCATTACCACCTTTGATAAGGAAGGACATTGGAGCATGCAAGGAGAAGAAAAGCCATGACTAAAACCCAATAGATTAAAGTACACAAAAACCATCAGCCAACACAAAAAAACTACCATTAGAAGAAAATAAACCCCCTTGAACAACATAAACCTCATCACCAAAAGGGGATTATGACCCAGAAGTCACAACTCAACAACTTCACAACAAAAGAAAATTATGAAGAACAAAAACTCCAAAAAACAAAAATAAACCCCTTCATCAGATTAATCTTCAAAAACTAGGGGTCCCAATCCATCTCAACCATCACTCGTAGCCAACATTCACAGGGACCAACAAACCCATGCACCATGAAGGCCTCTTCCTCCACCAAAAGCATCAACACCAACCAAAAGGAAGCCTCACAGTGAACAGTAAACCCTACAGGTGCAAAGGTCACAGCCTCCAACAGTAAAATCTTTCGGGAAATAGTCACTAAAAGGACATCACAAGAAGAGTAGTAACATAACTCCTCAATGAGTCCACACAACACATCACCAACCCTCTAAGAAAAAAGCTCACACCAGAGCTTCCATAGCAAGAAAGAGGCTAGAGAAACCAAATACCAAGAACCACATGCCCCCAAAAGAACTGAGCCCACCATAGAAGCAAAGACAACCAAGACCTCACACTCTGCTCCAAGCACAACCATAACAAACCAAACAGGGGTCCCCCACACAGCTAGGATGAGGGCCCAGACATCCACACCCAATACTCCAACCAGAGACCAAAACCTCTCTCTCCACTGACGTAGCAAAAACACCCATGGAGGATCACCTGAAGCGTCTCCATCATCCTCATCGCTATCTTCAGACTCTATAGATTTCAAATCTCCAGAGTCCCGCCTTCACCTGTTCACAGCTCCATTCCTCTCCATCACTCATGATAATCCATGCAAATCATTATGTTATTATATTATGTTTATGTTTATTTATTTTCATGGAAGAGTCTTGACACAATTCCCTAATGGATGTGTGAAGAGGGTGAATAGTGTATTACATATCCCTAGTTTGGCATGGAACCTAATTTTAGTTAGCAAGCTTAATGATGTATATGTGTAGGCTATTTTCTTTAGTGGAGAGTGTAAGATGGTGTAAGGATTTATGATGCTCATGAAGGGTGTTTGTGTACTCCCTCTACTTTAGTTGGATATATACACAATTCAGTGTGATGGTTCTTTTAATCCTATAGTGATGAGATTTTTAGATTCTACACTCTCACCATAAAAAATAGCACTAAAGAGGAGTGTTGCATCTACTTTTAATGATCATGGTTTCTCAATACCAAGTTATTTGTAGAGAAGATAATATTTTGGCACTGGACAATAAGCTACATAGCTGAGAATGGTCTAAGGACCCTAAAAAATAGAAGTCTTGCAAAGGGTTTGAATGGTTGTGCTCTTGAATTTGATTTTTGTGAACATTGCATATATGAAAAATAAAATCACATTAAATTTTAAGTGATCAAAATATTCTAGGGTTATGAAATAATTTATTAATTTTTTTTTGTCTTATTAATGTTTTTTCAATTTCAAAATCTCTGTATTATATAATATTTTATAGATAAATATTGTAGGACATAGGTGTATTTCCTTTGAATTAATCTAAAGTATTTATTTTTAAAAAGAGTTTAAGACTTTTGTAGAAAATTAGGTTGGTAAGAAGATTATTGACAATGACAATAAATTTTGTTAAATAATTTTTGAGATAATATAAGGAGCATGGGATAAAGAGACATAAGACAACTTCATACATCTCTCAATAGAACGGAGTTGTAGAGAGAATGCACAAAATGTTGATAGATAGGGCTTGGAGTGTTCTTAGTGGAGTTGATTTATGGAATATAATTTATAGGTAGAAGTGGCTACTACAACTTGTTATATGATTAACAAGTCTCTAACATTAAATCTTGTGGATGAGAATCCTATAGTCTTAATCAAACAAAAAACCATCATTATAACATCATGTTTTTTATTGTGAAGCATATAATAATGTACCTAAGGAGAGGTGATAAAAATTGGAGAACAAGGAAGCTAGGTGTATCTTCATCAACTATGGTGTTGGTATGAGAAGGAACGATCTTTGAGATCTTATGACCGAGAGAGCTCTATACATAAAAACTATGATTTTTAGGGAGATTAACCCTTGTCCTACAACTCCAAAATTAAAAGAGGATAGAAATAAAGATTTGGTTATGTTAGCACATAGATATTTCCTTCATTTCTTGTGTTTGATAACCTTTAAATTGGTGGAAAAACCTTGATTTTAGGCCTTGTGGCAACTAGTTGGCTTGAAACTTATGACATTAAAATTTCTCAATCTATGAGTATCATGAAATTTTCTTTCAATTTTTTATTTATTTAATTTTTCATGAGCATGCAACAATAGATTAGAAAAGTTCATGCTCAAGACATCCGCAATCATGATAAACAAGTAGGGTGAAAGGGGGTCACCCTATCTGATACCTCTCCTAGCAGAGAAGAACCCAAAAGGAGTCCCATTAACCAGAACAAAGTACTTTATAGTAGTTACACATTCCATTATGAGTTTGACCATAGATTGGTCAAAACCAAACTTAGCTAAGACTTTTGGGATAAAGTCCCAAATCATCTTATCATAGGATTTTGAAATATCTAATTTAAGGGCCATACCAGCATAGTTGCATATATCCATGGAATGGAGTAATTCATGGGTGGTTATGGTCACATCAAGGATATGACGACTAGGCACAAACCCTTTTTGAGTGGGGTTGATAATTTTTTCAAGGAGAGGTTTGATGTGGTTCACCAGAATTTTAGAGAGGATTTTATAAAAGGTATTGCAAAGACTGATGGGACAAAATTCAGTCATAGACTGGGGATTAGCAATCTTGGGAATTAATGCTATAAAAGTGTTGTTCAGTTGTTTGAGAATCTTACCAAATTTGAAAAAATCACGAGCAACTAAGACTAGGTCCCCACCAACAATCTCCCAAAAAATATGAAAGAAGGCCAGTGGAAAACCATTTGGGCCAGGTGCTTTGTAAGCCCCCATACTGAAAGTAGCCAACTTGACCTCCTTAAGAGTGACAAAACTGAGGATCCTAAGCTTATCATTCTAGGAAATGATGGTTGGGAGAGGGTCCAACAACAAATTGTCTAGAGTCGGATTAGGAGCCTCAGCAGGAGCCAAATAAGCCTTCTGAAAATAATCCGCAGCCAAGAGACTAATCTGGGTGGGCGTTTTGATCACATCCCCCTACTCATTATGCAATTTTTTTATTGGATTCCTTTTCTTATGTTTAATGGAAAAAACATGAAAAAAAAGGTATTCCTATCACCTTCTTTCAGCCATTGGACCCTAGATTTTTGTTTCTAGAAAATTTCCTCTTTCCTTAGAATTTTCTCCCACTCCCTCTAGATTTTGTTATAGTTATGAACATGAAAAAATATACTTTTTGGGCTATAAAATAGAAAAACTTAATTTTTGGGCTATATGGTTGTTTGTTGCCATAAAATATGTTAAAATGGCTAATAACCAATTCTTTAGTTACAAAGATATAAATCTCTTCAAGTTCTATAGTTTTAAAAAAAGATTCAGTCAAATTCCTACATCAAAAGTTATGACTTCTAGAAATTGGGTCTCCCGCAATAGAAGTGTAAGAACCCCTATGATGTTGGGAATAAGATGCCATTTCATTACAATCCTAAACATATTTCATGTATCTCCTAAGTCCTTGGAAAGTGTTCCCCAACACTAGGATTAGAAAGAGATTAAAGTCGAATGAAATGAACATGTAAATTGACATTTGTAATTAATTCTAAATGATAGGAACATGTGGGGATGCCCATGAAGAGCTCCTAAAAAATAGGAGCACATGGGGCACCCACATGGAAGGTGGAACTCACCTTGAGTTAAGTTAACTGTTTGGAGTAAAATATAACACTTTAGTAATGTATGTAAAGATCCTAGAAGTTAGGGATTGATGTTTACATGCATGGAGTTCAATTTAGTTCAGTTAAGTTCAGTTCAATATCAGTTCAGTTCAGTATCAGTTCAGTTCAATTTAGTTAAGGTCAGTTTAGTTATGGTTCAGTTATCTTCAGTTGCATGTAGTTATTTTTAGTTGAATGCTAGTTGAATTTGGTTGACTTGGAATGCACGACTAATGACTTGAGTTGCATGACAAATAACAAGCAATACATTCAGCTAAGTGGGGATGATCAATCATGCATGATATTTGCATGAATGGTGGAGAGATATGTTTCAGTTAACAAAGATTGAATTGGACCCACCTTGGGTGCCCAAGTTGGCATCTTGGAGTTAACACTTTTGCATGATAAGATATTTTATAAGGTTGAGTTAAGTGGGCCCATTCTTGGGCACCAACTTTGAGAAGCTTGCAAAATATCTTCGAAATCAACATTGAGTTATGACTTCAGTTTGGGACGCCCAAATTGATGGACCTGGTTTGACATTGTTTTTCATGGAAGAACTCTACTTGTAAAGAATAGGCACAGGTTTTGTGAGATAAGCTTTGTGCTTTGTAATTGTAAACTCTTTAGATTTTGCAAGGCTCGTTATTGTCCATTTATTGCAGTAAGTTGAAGAGAGTTTTATCAAATTTTATTGCAAGTTGTGAAGAAGAATTGTTGAAGGAAAAAGAAGTATCTAAAGCAAGGATTGGAATTATTGTAATATTATTCTGAGATTAAATAATACATTGATTCTTGGTGGATTTTTTTTCTAAAAGGGTTTCTCCATGGTATATGTTGTGTAAATTCTTTCTTCTGGTCTTATTCTTCTACAATATTTTGTGTACTTTTGCAAATGGTCTTATTTTGGTCTTATATTCTCTCATCTTTTCTCCCTCTCTTTTGTGCTATCTTTGATCTCTTGATCCTTTTGTTTCTTTTCATAAGTTCTTACAAAATAGATAATCATCCACAAAGAAATTGTAACAAAGAACACTTATTTAGATTTACAATATAATAGTTTTACAAAGTATTAAGCTACATAATTACCTCCATTTTCAACATTTGGTATCAGAGCTGAGGTTGGGTAGAATTTGGGATGCCTTTCTCTTAAAAGTTTGAAGGTTTTTTGGTTGTAGTGGGAGCTTTTATTATTGTGTTATTGCTTATTTTGGAAAATAAGTTTGTTACAATGAGTTTTAATTCTCATTTAGATATTGAAAGATTCAATGGATCTAATTATGAGATGTGGAAACTAAAAATGGAGGATCTCCTTGAAGAGAGAGATCAGTGGTTAGTTGTTGGTAATGAGACAAAGTCACCTACAATGATGCCAGATGAGGATTGGGCTAAGATTGATAAGAAGGCAAGAGGGACAATAATATTATGTCTTGTTGATGTTGTTCTCTTGAATGTTTCAAAATAAACTATAACATGTAAGTTGTGGAAGAGAATAGGTGATATCTATCAAACCAAAAGTCTTACTAATAAGTTGTATCTGAAAACAAAGTTGTATTATTTAAAGATGAAAGATGGTGATTCTATTGCAAATCACTTGAATGCTTTTAATTTGATTCTAAGTTAGTTAGCATTTGTAGATGTAAAGGTAGAAGATGAAGATAAATGCATTTTGCTACTTTTTTCTTTACTAGAATCTTGGGAAAATCTAATTGTTGCTATCAGTGGTAGTGGTGCAGATCTGAAGATGGACAATATAATTCCTACTCTCCTATCAGAGGAGATAAGGAGGAAGTCTAAAACGGAAATCCAAGATGCCTTTTTTGTAAAAGGTAGGCCTGAGAAAAAGGAACCTAAGGGAGACAAGGAAGGGAAGGGTAAGTCCGAAGGACGAAATAAGGTAAAGTGTTGGAACTGTGGTAAACCGTTACATGTGAAGAAGGATTGTAAGAAAAAGAAAAAGAGTTTTGGTTCTTCCATAGAGGAATCCTTGGATGACAGTAATAATGCTTTGATCATTTCATGTAAAAAATTTAGTGATGACTCTTTTCTTGATGCTAAAGAGTGATCTTCATGAGGAGGATGGCAGTCATGATGCCATGTGTAGCTCATAGCACGGTTCAATGGGAGTTTTTGGAAATGACTTGGATGAACCATTGGTAAGGTTATCTTCATGTGATTAGGGATACATTTTTTTCTTGGTTTAGAGTGGTTGCTATTATTTCATGGTTTACTCTTGTTATGCATCTAGAGTTTGGCATGGTACTTGTTCTCTATAGACTAGGATGCATATATGTTATGGTGCATGTGATCTCCTAGTAAGAGATGGTTAGATCATGTTGTCATATTAATGTTCCTAATTCATGATTGGATATTTTACATTGATCTTGTGTAGTTCTCTTAAGTATTGGGTACATTAATCATTTTCTTGATTACTTCATGATAGTGCTATGTTGCATTTGGAGTTTGACATGGATTGGTTGGTTATAGGTCCTCATGGATACTTGGAGAAATAGGTGAGGCTTGAGTTCTCTTATGGTAAGAGATATATGTTGGAATGGTTACTTTTAAGAAAAGATTTTTCAATAGTAAAGACTGAGAATCCTACACCTTGGTTGGATGTGATTTCAACACACTCGACAGTTTCACATGCCTCCAAAGAGGCAGTTTGGTTACAGAGACTTGGGAAAGGTATTGGTTTTAATTGCAAGTAAGTTAAACTTGAATGTGATAGTCAGAGTGCTATGTGTTTAGCCAAAAATCCTATGTATCATGCTCATACTAAGCATGTTGATGTTCAATATCACTTTGTGCGAGAAATGGTTGAGAGTGGGAAGGTATTAATTGAGAAAGTTGACACTTTAATTTATGCTACAGATTATCTTATGAAACCAATTCCTACATATAAGTTCTCTTGATTTTGAGTATTAATAATTTACTTGGAGATTCATGATTATGTAGGTTGCATTTGAAGTTGGAATGGATTGATTAGTTGGTGCAGGAAGGCCATTCGCCTTGAGTCCTATACTTGATTTATAATAATGATTCCTTGTTTAGAATAATTGCAATGTATAATGTTAAGTGGGAGAATGTTGGGAATAGGATTCCATTTAATTGCAATCCTAAACATATTTCATGTATCTCCTAAGTCCTTGGAAAGTGTTCCCCAACACTAGGAATAGAAAGAGATTAAATTTGAATGAAATGAACATATAAATTGACATTTGTAATTAATTCTAAATGACAAGAACATGTGGGGACACCCATGAAGAGCTCCTATAAAATAGGAGCACATGGGGCACCCACATGGAAGGTGGAACTCACCTTGAGTTAAGTTAACTGTTTGGAGTAAAATATAACACTTCAGTAATGCATGGAAATATCCTAGAAGTTAGGGATTGATGTTTACATGTATGGAGTTCAATTCAGTTCAGTTCAAATCAGTTCAATTTAGTATCAGTTTAGTTTAGTTTAGTTCAGTTATCTTCAATTGCATGTAGTTAGTTTCAGTTGAATGTTAGTTGACTTCAATTGAATTGGAATGCATGACTAATGACTTGAGTTGCATGAAAAATAACAAGTGATACATTCAATTAAGTGGGGATGATCAATCATGCATGATATTTGCATGAATGGTGGAGAAATATGTTTCAGTTAATAGAGATTGAATTGGACCCACCTTGGGCACCCAAGTTGGCATCTTGGAGTTAACACTTTTGCATGATAAGATACTTTATAAGGCTAAGTTAAGCGGGCCCATTCTTGGGAGCCAAATTTGAGGAGAAGCTTACAAGATATCTTCGGAATCAACGTTGAGTTATGACTTCAGTTTGGGATGCCCAAATTGATGAAGGACTTGGTTTGACATTGTATTTCATGGAAGAACTCTACTTACAAAGAATAGGCATAGGTTTTGTGAGATAAGGTTTATGCTTTGTAATTGTAAACTCTTTGTAGTTTACAAGGCTCATTATTATCTATTTATTGCAACAAGTTGAAGAGAGTTTTATTAGATTTTATTGTAGGTTGTGAAGAAGAATTGTTGAAGGCAAAAGAAGCATCTTAAGCAAGGATTGTAATTATTGTAATCTTATTTTGAGATTAAATAATACATTGATTCTTGGCGGAGTTTTTTCCCGAAAGGGTTTCTCGACGATACATATGTTGTGTAACTTCTTTTTTCCGGTCCTATTCTTCTACAATCTTTTATCCACTTCTACAAATTGTAAAATGACTTAAACAGATAATCATCCACAAAGAAATTGTAACAAATAACACTTATTTAGATCTACAATATAATAGTTTTACAAAGTATTAAGCTACATAATTACCTCAATTTGCAATATATGACACATACAAGATTTATACTAGGGATTTACATTTGTTGACCATTTTATGACACATGTTATGACATGTCATAAGACATCTTTGAATGGATATAATGTTGCTAAAATGGAGCACCCGAGTTGATGAAGATAGTTTTGTGTATTGCTTCTCCTATTTATAGGGTGCTTGAAATGGATTTTAAAAAGCGACTTTTGTGAATATTGTTATTTTCTCAAAATTACTCTAGACCTCTTGTTGGTGATACTCTTGTAAATGCTTAAAATTTCCAAGTGTATTTTATTTATTGATTATTGAATAATGCATTAAGTTGCCTTAGAATAAGGTATTTTTCTCCTAAAAAGGTTTTACCCATGCAAATCATTATGTTATTATATTATGTTTATGTTTATTTATTTTCATGGAAGAGTATTGACACAATTCCCTAATGGATGTGTGAAGAGGGTGAATGGTGTATTACATATCCCTAGTTTGGCATGGAACCTAATTTTAGTTAGCAAGCTTAATGGTGTATATGTGTAGGTTATTTTCTTTAGTGAAAAGTGTAAGGATTTATGATGCTCATCAAGGGTGTTTGTGTATGCACTCTACTTTAGTTGGATATATACATAATTCAGTGTGATGGTTCTTTTAATCCTACAATGATGAGATTTTTAGATTCTACACTCTCACCATAAAAAATAGCACTAAAGAGGAGTGTTGCATCTACTTTTAATGATCATGGTTTCTCAATACCAGGGGAAGTTCTTGCTTACAATACCAAGTTATTTGTAGAGAAGATAATATTATAGCACTAGACAATAAGCTACATAGCTGAGAATGGTCTAAGGACCCTAAAAAATAGAAGTCTTGCAAAGGGTTTGAATGGTTGTGCTCTTGAATTTGATTTTTGTGAACATTGCATATATGAAAAATAAAATCACATTAAATTTTAAGTGATCAAAATATTCTAGGATTTTGAAATAATTTATTAATTTTTTTTTTCTTATTAATGTTTTGTCAATTTCAAAATCTTTGTATTATATAATATTTTATAGATAAATATTGTAGGACATAGGTGTATTTCCTTCGAATTAATCTAAAGTATTTATTTTTTAAAAGAGTTTAAGACTTTTGTAGAAAATTAGGTTGGTAAGAAGATTATTGACAATGACAATAATTTTTGTTAAATAATTTTTGAGATAATATAAGGAGCATGGTATAAAGAGACATAAAACAACTTCATACATCTCTCAGTAGAATGTAGTTGTAGAGAGAATGAACAAAATGTTGATAGAGAGGGCTTGGAGTATGCTTAGTGGAGTTGATTTATGGAATATAATTTCTAGGTAGAAGTGGTTACTACAACTTGTTATCTGATTAACAACTCTCTAACATTAAATATTGTGGATGAGAATCCTATAGTCTTAATTAGACAAAAAACCATCATTATAACATCATGTTTTTTATTGTGAGGCATATAATAATGTACCTAAGGAGAGGTGATCAAAATTGGAGAACAAGGAAGCTAGGTGTATCTTCATCAACTATGGTGTTGGTGTGAAAAGGAACAAGCTTTGAGATCTTATGACCGAGAGAGCTCTATACATCAAAACTATGATTTTTAAGGAGATTAACCCTTGTCCTAAAACTCCAAAATTAAAAGAGGATAGAAATCAAGATTTGGTTATGTTAGCACATAGAGATTTCCTTCATTTCTTGTGTTTGATAACCTTTCAATTGGTGACAAAACGTTGATTTTAGGGCTTGTGGCAACCTTTTGGCCTAAAACTTCTGACATTAAAATTTCTCAATCTGTGAGTATCATGAAATTTTCTTTCAATTTTTTTAATTTAATTTGTCATGAGCATGCAAACCCATTTTCATGGCTCTCGGGTGTGTTTTGTGACAAATTTTAATGTGTTGCCATTGTGGAGCAGGTTCTAGGGGTTTCGTAAAAAGTTTCAGGTAGCTTAATTCAAGCAATTACCTAGGTCTTATTTTGTCTTCAAATTCCTACCTCTCCATTTTCATGGCCATCAGAAGAGTTTTGATGACTGAAATAAAAAAAATTAAGTGCCTTGTCAGATGACCCAGTTTACAAAGAAATTACAAAAATTCAGTTTGTTGTGCAATTTTGACAATCACATAATGATCTAAGCAATTAATAATGGCGTCTTGCAAATTTTTGTGACCTCCAAAGGTTGTTTGCACCCGTAGAGTCAAATGAGTTGTTTAGCCTGCTAGATAATTCAAAGGTTATATAATTTGCAAATTATTTAAATACGCAAATATTTGAACATTTTAAATGTTTAGAATGTTCTCCAATGTGAACAAAGGCATGTGAATGGGCATTTGAAAGGAAAGTTGAAATAAAGTTTAAAAATAAATTTTTATAAATCAAATGCAACTCAGCACATTAGTTTCCCCAATGCATTTTAGCATTGAAAACTGAAGACAAAATTGCAATGTGAAGTCAAGTATGTGTTGGCTTAACTTCATTCATAGTGCATTGAAGAATAGCAGTTTTGGAATTGGTTGCATTCCTTCAAGTGCATATTTATAATTTCAAAGTTTGCTGCCTTTCCCAATGCATGAGTAAAAGCCAACACAAAAACTAAAGGGAGGAGCATGGTAAAAATGTGATGTAAGTGGCTTGGGCTCTGCAACCAACATTTGCCATGTGGAGGGGTGTTTGGGAGAGTTTTTCACCATAAGAGCAGAAAAAATAAAGGTTTTAAATGTCCAGAATGTTGCCACACCCATGCAGTAATTTTAATGACATTTTATGCATTTTTGGGTTGCCTGTGAGGTCAAAAACATCCAGCAATTATTTCTCATGATCTGCACATGGTTCTTTTGCAATGGCAGCCATTTAAATGTTTTCTCGAATGAAAGAGGTTTAAAATGTTTAGGTATTGATTTGATCAGTGTTATGAATGGTTTCTTAGCATCAACAAGCTAAAACGACTTGCAAAATTTTCCTATGCAAAGCACAATGTACCCTTGGATATGGTAGGAGGTGTAGAAGAAATTTTGATATGGTTGGCTCTATGTTTGTGAACATGTAATGATTCAAATTCCATTCAAGTCTCAAAATTGGCTCACAGAGGTTTATATATCCAAGTATGGACTCAAATACTTTGTACAAGATTCAAAACAATCTACAAAGGTCTTCTATACCTCAAAATGTCAAATAATGAGCAATGAGCAATGTCCATAAAGAAAGAATTAAAATGAAATCACTGGCAAATGCAAAAGTGGAAATAATGGTTGCAAGCAAAATGTGAGTGCAAAATAGATACTAGCCAACTGCTTGACCAAAGGCTTGACTAATTGCAGAGGAATTAGATATGTTCTGAGGGGTCTAGAGGGTATGGTTAATTGCTTTTTTTTACTCCTAGTGTATTGGTTTTTATCTAGAAGTAATATCTTTTCATTTACAAATGAAAATAGAGGAAGTGCACAGGAATGTAAATTGATTAGGGAAAATCAAATTTCAAAAGACAAAACAAGACACATTTTAGAAGTCATTTTCAACTACAAAATCAAAGGTGTATGATTGTGCCAGGTGTCTCTTGGGTGTCCAATCTAAATTTTCTTCTCTTCTTTATAATGCAATCTCTTCTTCATTTGTGAGGGTTCTAGAATTTTGGAGAGAAGTTGTAAAGGGTGGGTTTTGTAAGTTCTGAGGTTTTATTTTGGGAAGCAAGATTTTGTGTATTCAAAAACTCCATGGAAGCATTTCTATGTTTTAAATAAAGCTTATATGAATATATGAATTACTTATAGCTATCTCCATTCTATAATCCAATATTTTCTGAATAATGGGATTAAGGATTCTAGGGTTCTTCATAAAAATTTGCTATCATGAACTTTTTTTATTGGCATATGGTAAATTCACTGTCAACAATTTACTGACAAAAAATTCACTGCCAACAATTCTCCACAGGAAAATTCACCGCCATGACAATTCACCACAGAAAAATTAATTGCATGAATTTTTGGCAGTGAATTGTTGGTGGTGGTGAATTTTCCCTCGGTGAATTGCTAATAGTGAATTTTCCTAGAGCCATTTTTATTGATTGCTATCTATTGAAGGAATAGTATAAATTCTTTTGTGAAGATAGTGAGAATGTTTTGATTACAAATGGATTATTAAGTAGAGTTTTATTGTTGGGCATTAGTAGGTTTCATTGTTATAAGGTAATGGTGATATTACTCTCTAGTTCGCTGGCAAAATCTCTCTTTGAATTTAAGCATAAGATATGACACGGATGTAGGGTTCAATGATATGCAAATTTGGGAACCAACAGGTTCAACTAACCCCAAAAATTGACAAGATTGAGACGATTGAACTAGAGGCTCATGAAGGACCTAAAGAGAAGAAGAGCTTTAATAGTTCAAATAGTTTCAAAGAGGAGGTAGAACTCCATGTTAGTTGTAGAGGAGGTCTACTTGGCATAGACAGCAGCCATATAGGTTAAATACTCCTTACTAAAGATATATTTTTTCTTTTCTTGCTAATATAGATGAGCCCGGAATTATAAAGAAAGTGTTGGGTATGGATGATTATGAATATTGAAAATAAATTATGCATGAGGAGATGATTTATATTAAAGAAAAATCACACATGGGACTTAACATCTTTTCATAATGGTTGGAAACCCATTAGTTGTGGATCTTCAAAAGGATTTATTTGATTTTAACGAAAATGTTGAATAAGAGACTAGAGTGGTTGTGAAGGGATATTTCTCTATTGAGGGAATTGATTATAGTGAGATTTTTCTCCAAAATTATGAAGCTAACATCCATTCTATTCTTATTATTTGTTGCAACAATATTTGATCTTGAGATTGAGTAAATGGATTTGAAGATAACTTTCCTTCATGGTGATATGAAGTAAAAGATATACATGACATATCTGGAATAGAACATAGAAGAAATTATTTTTTGGTTTATAAATTGGAAGGTCTTTATCTAGTCCTAAACAGTCTCCTAGGATGTGGCAGCAAAAGTTTGAATCCTTTATATTATTTTTTTAATTTATAATATCTAAATCAAATCATTACATTTATTATAAGATGGGGGGTGATCAATTCCTTATTACTGTATTATACATTTATAATGTGTTAGTTTTTTATAGTGGTAAAGATGTGATTTATAAATTAAATTATTAACTTCTAGCACAATTTGAGATAAAGGGATTAAATTCTTTTATATATAGCTTGGGTGTAGAGATCATAATATATAGAGAAATAAAAATCTTTGGTTAGACTAGAGAAATTATGTGAACTAGATGTCGGAGAGATTCAACATGGAAACTTGCATACTATTATGTGTTCCTATATGGGAACCAAATTATTGATAGATATATGTTTGAATTCACCTAGTGAGATGGAGAACATGACTTGAGTACTTTATGCTAGTGTTTTTGGGATGATGAATTATATGGTTTGTACTAGACTAGACATCACCCAAGTCACGAGAGTTTCTTTTCATGGCCAATAGTGGAAGAGTTCATTAGGATGTAGTTAAGAGAGTCTTCAAATATTTGCAGGGTACATCTAAGTACCTTGTTTATTATCATGGTGAATATATGAGTGACCAACACTCAATGAATATTCATGGAGTTTTGGATTTATACTGAGCAAGTGATATCAATAATTGGATATCCATTAGTGTTTACATTTACACTTTTTTCAGTGGTGCAATCAATTGGATGAGAAAGTGGTAGGTTATGGTCACTTTTTCTCCTAGAAAAATAGAGTGCATGGCATGTACTCATGCTTTTAAATAAACCATCTAGCTTAAGATATTAAGTTCATATGTGGGGCTAAGTTAGGAAGCTACTAAAATTTTATGTTATAGTTTGATGCCATATATCTAAAAAATAACTAAACCTTTCATGTAATGACAAAGAACATTCATGTCCAATACCATTTTTCCATGACATGGTAAAGGTTCAGAGAGTGATGCTAGAAAAAAATCACTTTTCATAATGTTGCAAATGCATTGATGAAGCTAGTGAGCATAGAGAAGTTCAAGTGATGTTGTGATTCTTAGCCCCTAACAATTAGTTGGTAATGGCGTTATCCCTTTTTCTCTTATAATATATTAAAAAGTGTGAGAATGTTAAGAAATATGTCTCAACTTTGCAACCTCATGTTAAAAACATTAAAAAATTATAATTTTTGGGCTATAAAATGGAATACCTCAATTTATGGGACACAAAGATCATTATCATCCCAAAAAAATATTAGAATGTATCACAATTAGTTCCCTAAATATGATGATGTATATATCTTTGATCTCTACAGTTTCAAAAAAATTGACACAATTGAATTTCTAGATCAAAAGTTATGGCCTTTGGAAGTTGGGCCTCCCCCATTGAAAATGTAAGAGCATTTATGACATAAAATATTTGTAAGAGAGTTACACATGCTGACCAAATTATGACACATGTTATGATATTTCATAAAAAATATCTAAATGGAGATAATGGATCCAAATGGAGTATTTATGTAGAGGAAGGACTCTCAATCAACAACCTAAACACTTTCCAAATAAGGTTTCAATACCATTTGTGTAAAAGTGTAGCCTTGCTCATACTTGGCACTTTGCTCCTAAGCCTTAAACGTGGGGGGCAACAATATAATGGTGCTCCATCCTTGAGAATAACATGGAATATGGACAACTTAGCTTATGTATACCTGCTACAACACATTTTATTGGTTTCTAACCCAACCTTAGCCAACCTATGCACAAATGTGTTCAACCACAAACAACCTAGTGCATCTTAAGACCTTGAAACTACAATATGAAGGCATTCAATAATGGAACAACATATATAGCATGATATTCTAGACCTTTACAAGCCCCCGAAAACATGCCAACATGATTCTACAACCCTTCATCAACAAATAGTGCAAGGATCATTCAAAGCAATAAGGAAACTAAGGTTCTAGGACTGTTCTCTGCAAAACTGAAAATACTATCAACCATATCTCTTTCACACATGTCAATCATGGATTTTACTTTAAAGGGATTTTAGAAAATATTAAAACATAACTTTTCACTGATTTTTAGCAAATTTGTATAGTTAAAACAAAAGATATGAATTTTTAATTGTTGTTGGAAACCCTAGGTAGGGTTCAGACCTGCACTCACCAAAATTGCAATATCTTGTGCAAAACTTGATGAAATTCTACCAAACAAAAATAGTTTGAAATTTAATAATTCCCTCCAACTTCTCCAAGTGGTTTTAGGACTATACCTATCTGTACCATTCGTTACCACGTGAATTATGGTCGTTGTTCATAGAAAAATGCAATATAAAACATGGAAAAATGATGCTTTTCTCATTCCAAACCCATTCAACACTTGAGGTCGATATTACAAGGCATATTT
The DNA here is from genome assembly GCA_007258455.2 of Sequoia sempervirens. Lineage (NCBI taxonomy): Eukaryota > Viridiplantae > Streptophyta > Pinopsida > Cupressales > Cupressaceae > Sequoia > Sequoia sempervirens. Next base: position 159,262 of record VDFB02117094.1, on the reverse strand, counting down.
AACATGTCTCCATCAATCCCAATTGAAAAACCAACCTCTAACTCCTTGTTAACACTAATGACCACATTTACACCTTTTTGATAACTTTTGACAATATTTTGCAATAATTGCAACTTTTACAATATGACTCCAAAACATCATAAAACATCATTGAATGACTCCAAATGACTCAAAATGGTATTAAATTACCTTATTGATCAAAACACATCAAAATGACCTTAAAAACATAATTCAAGGTGATGCTCTTGCATCAAGTACCTAAGCATGTGAGTGGAGTATAATGAGTTTATATCAAGTGGAAGGAATATGTTATTTTTAGCTTGTGGACTCATCTTGAGATTTGGGGGTTGGATTTTTAACCAGGGATTTGGGAACCACATCTTGGGGTGGTTTTAGCTCATGCTTCCTAACTAATATTTTAATAGTTTCATGGATTGCTTCTCATATTTATTCGATACTTGAGATAAAGGTTTAGATAGTAAGTTTTATAGGTACTATTTTGCTACTAGAATCACTCTGCATCTTTCATTTTTTATACTCCTGTAGAGGCTTAAACTCTACGAGTGTATTATATCCATCAACTATTAACTTTAATATTGAGTTGCTTTGGAGTGTGAGGTTTTTCTCATAATTTTTTTTCCTTGAGTAAATCACTATATTACAATATATTGTTATTCTATGTATTCCCTTGTAACTATATGGCTACTTTAATTTTTGCACATACCTCCTCTCATAGAGAAGGAAGTGTATTCTACATCTCTACTTTCTTTTATTTGATATCAGAGCCTAATCACCTCATATTCTAGGTGTTAGGGACAAGGTTTTTATTCTAATCTTAGATTGAGTGAGAGCTTGCATATAATATCTTACTATAGGAAAAATACAAAGCACATCAAGGATAGAAATAAAGTTCTCTAGCACAAAATTTGAGCAATGGGATAGAATATTTAGATCCAAACTTAAAACTATCATAATAATACTAGGATAAAATGGTAATAAATATGAAGGGTCTCATTAGAATCTATTTGGAAAACTTAGTATTGTTGAATGTACATGAAGAAGCCAATGTTGTAACTCTCTAGAATTCAAGAGATATTTTTCAACATAAATCCTTGGTAAATAAAATTTTCTTAATAAAGAAGTTGTATGCCCTTAAGATGGAGGATGTTAGGTAAAGCACTTGACTTCTTTCAACATGATTGTTACCTAGTTGCACTTGTTGGAATGAAGATGGAGGATAAAAATTGTTGTATAAAATTATTTTGTTATTTTATAGATTTATGGGATCACTTGGTGATGGAAATTAGGAGTAATTTCTCTAAACTTAAAATGGATGAGGTGGTTGCATTATTTATTTTAGAGGAGATGTATAGAAAAGCTTTTGAATATATCAAGAAGAGGCTACCTATTTATGGAAAATCAAAAGAGAAAAGCAAGGGAAAGGATAAGAACAGAGACAAGTGTAGATCCAAATCTCATGGGAGATCAAAATATCCAAGAAAAACTAAGGAAAAATGTTAGAATTGTGGCAAGCCTAGGAATGTTAGATGAAAATGTAAGGAGGAGAAAAATAAAAATAAATATTTAGATGATTAAACTTAAAATTCTTCTCAAGATGATGGTGATGCATTTTTTGCAGCCTCGGTAATGCATGCACTATAAGGTGTGTTGTTGATAGACTCTAGGGATTCTTTCCATGTAACCTCATATTGAGGTTGGTTTTCAAAGTATGAAGACTATGACGATAGGAATTTGTACCTTTGAAATGGATCACTTGAAGATTTTTTTTCCATGGAAGAGTCTTGATACAATTTCATAATGGACATGTTAATGAATCAACGGTTTACTACACAACCCTACTTTTCCATGTAGCCTACTAAGTTAGTAAGCTTAATGATGTAGGTTGCTTTCTCTAATAGAGGGTATAAGATGGTGTGACGAGCTATGGTGCTATCCAAGGTGTTCATGTGAGCACTTTTTTTTAGTTGGATTCATACACAATTCAATGAAAAGGTGTTGAAAATTAAGGTGTCACAATATTTTCAAGTTCTTAGAATTATTTATTATTTAATTTTTTATAATTAATTAAAAATTATTGTACTTTATTATTATTTTAATTAGTCTCACATGAAAATGGGGCATGGAAATTTAAGGTGGCATTATTTTCCAAGTGTCGGTACATTGTAAGGCGAACTGTAAGAGATATTTAATTTAGATTTATTTAGTAGATTTAGGATTCTTTGGTGGGACCATATGACAACCTATGCTAGATTCTTATGATGTGTAAGAGCAAAGAATAGAGGGAGTTATTGGGAATCTTGACCATCACTATGATGCATGTCATAAGCATGATTTGAGGAGATTTTGAAGCCAAAAATAGAGTGCTATTTTAGGGAGTTTATGATGACATATGACAAGTGTAATGAATTTATTATTTTATTGTGGATTTGATCCTCCATTATTTGGGCATTAGATTTTTCCATCTAATTTTGGCACCACATTTGGGAGTGGTTTTACCTCATGGTTTTAGGTTTCCTTTGGTGGTTCATGTAATTGAATATTTAATAAACCGGTGCTTTAGGAAGTGGATTTGATATGAGAGTTTGTATATTCACAAATTTTGTTGGAATGTTGTTGAAATTATTTTTAGTTTAATTGTTAGTGAAATAATCCTTTAAAGACTTGTAAGGAAAACAATCATAAAGTGTGTCTCATGTTTGTTGGTCAATTTCTTAGTGTTCTAATAATAAGAGTTGATAAATATTTAGGATTCATTGAGGTACATGTTGGAGAACCAACAGATTGGTGACTTCACTAGGGATTTAGTGGTTTTCGTTGGGTTAGAGTCCAATTCATATCAAAATTATGTATAGTGTTTTCCATGTTTGTCATGTTATCCTCCCCTTTTCTTTGGTGGTGAAATGAGAATTGTTTGTGTTCGTTAATTTGCAAAATATTGTGAGATCCTTTATTGTTCATTCCCTTTTTAGGGTGACGACTCTGATACCAATAATTTGGTAAATATTTATCACAATACTTACAATAACTAATTTATTTCAAGTAGTATTTAAATATTTGGTATGAAAAATGGTAAATAATTACATATAATAAAAAATTGGCTTAATATTTATCATTTTAAAAGCTATCTTGAGATTGAGAGTGAAAATAAGAATAGATCAATCCCTATCTAGGGTTACAAAGTCAATAAACTATACATCCTACTTTGTGGCATCATAAACATACTTTGATGATCATTTGGGCCTTATCATATTGTAATAATATGATCTACTAGGGGATAACAATGTGATCTGACTTATAATCCATTTTTTGACAATAATCTTCTCATTATTTTCATGAAAATAATTATAATGCTCCTTAAAAAAAACTAACAATAAAAAATAATTCAAATACAACAAATGTGCACAAAAAACTCTATAATTCTTGATTATATTTCTCAAAGAAGTATATTAGATTAAAAAAATGGAGGCAATGATACATTAAAGAATTTATTTCTATTAATCAAATTATACAATGCAATTACAAAATATTTATATAGATTCAGACAGTATTTCCCGAAACAAACCTAAAAGACTCTTATCTCACCCAAAATTATAATTCTCTTAGAATTTGATCACCCTTTACAATGAAGAACCATTCACCTTTTAGAGATGAAATGAGCATGCAAGCTCACAATCAAATGACACATGTCATATTTCATATTTAACAACCAAACTTTATTGAAACAAAATGGGTAATAAGAACTTGTTACAATTTGATATCTTTTAACCACTTGAGCTAGAACATTGCTAATATTATAGTAGAAAACATGTAACCTCAACCTCATGCTGAAGACAAAATTAAAAGATCTTTATGAATGGAAAAAATAATTTAACAATTATACTTCTCAAGCCATGATGAATATGCTTCTTTTGTAGGCCATTGATAAGCCAAGACATTTTCAACCTTAAATATATATGAAAAATATCTTGCATCTTGTATTGCCTTAATCTCCTTAATAAAACTATCTAGCTCCAACTCCAACTTTAGTAGTTTATCTAGGTTGGTGTTGCACAAGAACGAATCAACATCTTCACCTATAAATATTGTTGCACTCAAAGTAGGAAAAATATTATTGAAATATAATTTTCAATTATCTAATGCCTTTATTTATCCATGCTCATAAAAAAATGGCATGAAAGCCTCCTCCAAAACCTCAAAAAGGTCAATTTCTCCTTTAACTAGATGTCCAATTTTCTTTGGAATGTAGAGATATCATTTATTAATCTAAATACTTCATGAGTACTTGAAAACTCTATAGGGGCACCAAGATCAAAATTTTCTTGCTCACAGATACCCCCATCAATGACACTCGTGGAATCCATGTACTTAGGATGTCCCTCAAAATTTATTCATTCTACATATGAATTTTGTATGCTTTCCTAAAATTGTTGCAAATAGCTCACTTGTCATCTAATTTGTATAATACACATGATAACCTATGACATAAAAGGTGTTATCTAGATTGATCATATTGTTCTTGCCTTCCTGGGTGTTGTCACAATAGTGTGTCTCACTTTTGGGACATCCTGATTTTTGCCTAAAATCACTTATTTTAAAAAAACTAATGCTTTAAGCCATGAAAGGTTCCATATAAAGGGTTTTAATTGAAGAGGGTTAGATAAGACCCCCTTAGATCAAACCCCCTTGGATATAACCCCTTTAGTATTAAATCATACCCATAATGGAGTCTCCTACACACTTATCAAAATGTTGGAAAAAAAAATTCTTTACCTTTTGAGGGATTAAATAAAGTCATTTAGAAATTATATTTTGTAATATTGTAGCCCTCGAAACAATATGTTCAAGTATAGTTTTGATATGTTTTCATTTTATCACGTATTTAATCTTCAATTTTTACTGAACATAGATTTTCACCGAACATCAAGTTCTTCATTCTATAGAGGTGGAAAAGTAGTAAAGCATTGTAAAAAAAATTCAAAAAATACCTTTTTCCCTAGGTATTGATTTCCTTGTTTCACCAAAAAAAAAAAAAGGATTTCAATATATACACAAGTTATGTTTGACATCGATATAAACCTATGTGCAACTTATAGTTATAGTGACTTCAAAAATTAATTTAAAAATATGTAACAAAAAATTATGAAAAAATATCCTTGCCCTATATATTGATATTAAGAATTTTATTTTAAAAACTAGAATTTTATCCTTTCTATAAAAAAAGTTATGTTTGACGACATAAATGTTACTTTCTGAAAATTTTGTTTATTGTTTAAATCTATTTATTAAAGCAGATGTTGATAGATTCATGATTTATTTCAAAAAATATAGAATCTACTCACAAATTGACACAAATCACTAGTTTGCATCATCTTCAAATTCTTAACAGTTTAACTGCTATAGGTCTTAGAAGGTGGAGATTTAGTTAAAAATGTTGATATAAATGTCCATCTTGGCCAAAAAGTGAGACACAATATTGTGATTTTACCCTCCTCCTTTCCATATTTCTCTTCCTCCCTCTACTTGAGTTGCTCCTTCAACTTTTCTATCCTGAGGATAAATGTATCTCTATCTTGAAAAGATGTATTTTTAGAGTTTTCTTGAGGATTTGCTTAAAAATTTATGCTTTGATGAGGATGAATTAATGATTACACTCTAGTATATCCTTGCAACAACTTGATGTAGTATTTTTTCAACTTTTCAAATTATGCTTGCAATGTTTTGGTTTCAAATTCACTAAATAGTGATATGATTACTACCAAGGATGCAACCTATGGAGCATATGGTATCCCCCAATCTTTTGGAAATCAAGTTGTTTTCCAATTCATTGATGTCTTTGGTAACTTGGGTCTTTTGTTTTTCCAATAAATTTTATCCGATTCATTCAATTGCCACATAATTTCCATGGAAATTCTATCAAGTACACGCTTAAGAAAGATATGGGGCTCCACAAATTCACCATAAACCTTGATGGTTGTTGTATTGGAGTGAAAGAACCAATCATCCCAATTATGATTCACTCGCTTTTGGAGAAATTTATTCTTAGACCTCAAAAACCTCATTACACATTTTGATAGTCTGATACCCTGCAACTCAAATTCTTTAGAATAACTTGAACAAACAAAATTCTCCTAAAAAATGATAGTTTGAATATTGGCAATGCATATCCCATATATAAATTTTCCCTTTAATTGGCATGGTATCTCCCTTAGGAATATACAACTGCAACTTAAGCTCCTTGCTCCAAGCCCTTTGGCCACATAAAATAAGATATGGGACAATATTGAAACCATCTGAAATAGATAATTTTTTCATCATTCTTCAAGGCCACTAGCTCCTTATGAATTCCTTCTACTATATAGGTGGCAAATTCAAAGTCTTTATTAAAATCCCTACGTTGGATGTCTGCATCCTTCATCATCAAGTGAATAGGAACTTGCAGCTTAAAATCAACAACCAAAACCTGGTATAAGGTGTAATAGGTCTTAATGAAATATTCCTCAAAGATGTCAATATTGAAGAGATATATTTCATCTTTGGAAAATTGGGTAAGCTTGTTATTAGAAGTCCTTTTCTTGTGATGTGGTAACCACCTCACCCTATAACTAAACCTATCCCTTGTATACTTATGTTCAATGCATTGAAATCAATAGGGATATTGGTTGTGATGTTTATATTGAATAATTTTCAAATCATTTCTCTATTTAACACCATCAATGGTTCACCCTTGGATCTTAGTAGAGTTCTTTCCTACCCATCATGCTTTCTTTTGATTGTTGTAATAAGTTCAACATTGAAAAACACATTGAGAACCACCAATATTCCTAAGTCCAAGTTCCAGATGTTGGAAATAAGGTGGACAATATTGTTACGCCTATCATAATAATTATACAACTCCCAACCTTGAATAGGGATATCTGCATCCCTAACAAAATTATCCCTATCAATGAGCCTACATAACAAAATAGTAGTTCCTTGGCATGCTTTTACATTTGGAATATCTAGGCAATTGAATTAATAAATATTTCTCAAGCCCTCTTTTCATTTTCCCACTTTGAAAAGTAGTCTGGCTCATTTCAGAGTTTTGTTATAGTAACCAGCATTTTAGAAATTTACCCACAACTAGAATTTCTTCCCATCACAACAATATTTTATAATATCTTAAAAAACAGAACACTCAAAATCCTACCAATTGAATTTACTTTACAATAGAAAGAAAAAAATTCAACCCACCAACTTGCAATGCCTAAAAACTCTAGTTTCATACTTGAAAGTTTGAAATTGCCATCACAACTTCACTCAATCTCACAATACTTGTTTGAATGATTGAGAACAATGAATTCAATGAACTAGAGTTGAAATTCTAAAAAAAATAGAAGAAATATGTCACTTATGGGAGTAAATTCTTGAATAAAAGAAAACCAAAGGAGCTTCTCAATATCCATTTAAATGTTTGAATTCATATTGTTGATCTTGATGAGAGTTCTTTGATTAATGGTGAGCTCGTCATTTACCCTCCAATGTAAAAGTGTCTCATTTTGATATGTGTCTAAGTGAGCCAATAGAAAAACAAGACACATCATCCTGCTTGAACACCATGAAGGATATGTGGAATTTAAGCACATCAGTGGAACTTTGAAAAGGTGAGTGTAAATGAAGTTGTATTGTGAAAAGATTCCACACACCAATAAGAAATTTATAGTTGAAAAGTTGTTAAATCATGAGAAGGGCCCCATAATGAATACCTAGGCTCATACACGAGGATATGACATATTTAGAATATGAGGATGCCACATGTCGTCATAGTTTAGTATCACATATTTAAAATAATTTACTTTATGAAACCTACATTACAAAGGGATGCCATGTTGCAATGAGGAGCTGACACTTGTCATGCATATATGTGTTACCTTCATTTTGACCACATTCCTAATAGGAAAGGAAAGGAAAGGTCCTTTTATAGTTCACAATACTAGGCAATCTATTTTGGGTCTACAAATGGCTTACAGTATATGGGACTCCTCATACTCACAATATGAGGGAGGCACCTAACTCGTGCTCCACAATATGAGTTGTACATACCTTACCCCCTATAGGATTTGAACTTGTGACCTATCTTTCAAGAGTACAAGTTCACCATTCGGCCAACTCAAGTGTACATTTTCGGTCCCAACCAACAAATATTTTTGGTCCCAACCCATGTGAATGACACATGTCATCATAGTGCATAAGTGCAGGATTACATTGAGCAGATACCAAATTATGCTACAATAATAAATCACCACATAGAAATTAGTGGCCCCATGGGTGATGTTGTCAACACTATTTGTTAGAAAAATACACGTGACACCTGAACACATGAGTGTAACTTGTAGAGAAGCCACCTTTTCAATCTTGCATTGCAAAGAACCAATGCCCTCCAATAGGGGAGAAGCCAAACTCCTGACAAAAAGCACCTATGTATGTAACATCATAACATAACACCATCTCCCATCCCATGTGCTAGACAAAACACATCAATAGAAAGACTTGATAGACAACATTAAAGGACGTTTAGGAACCTGTCATTTCCATCTCCATCAGGTGTCTCGTCACTAGTAAAATGTGGCAGTGCCAATGGGTTTTCAAAATCATAATTTTGAATGCACAAAAAGCCCCAAAGTTGGCCATTTCAAAATAATTATTTGAAATGGAAAAAAAGACCAAAACGTTGCCATTTTCGACATCCACCATTTCGTAGGTTGCTCGAGAGTGTGGAGAGGAGTTGCAAGCATTCGAAGGCTAAAGCAGAGCGAGGACTCTTTTTACCAAAACACATTTGATGGGCACGAGCAGGTATGTATATCTACCATAAATATATGCCATTTTTCCATTCAACCCAGGAACTGTGAAGAATTGAACAACTATTCGTTGTGAAGATGGGTTTTCATTGATGGGAAAATAAAGGTTTTTCTTTGTGAAAAGGGGTTTTCATTTGAAATGAAAAGTTGTTTATGTATTTTTGTGCTGATGGTTTTAAATGTTTTCCATTTTAACATTCTCACAACACAAAACTTTTAGAGGAAGCCAAATGAATAACTGAGAACCCATTGTGGAAATATGAGTGAAATAATTAAATATCGTTTATAGAAACCAAAAACCATGCAAAATATATAACCAGGCTAGAAAACACAATGTAGGTTCTACAATGAAATGATATATTTTTAAAACCACATAAATCCCATGTTGTCACCATTTTTGACATTCTCGTTTTGAAGGTTGTTGGCGTCCTCGGAAGGGAGTTGTTGATCAGGGGAATCGTCTTTCCTTTACATCGCCCAATTTTGGTATGGATGTTTTGCAAGTTTAGTTTTCCTTAAATTTTGGTTTTCTTTTGATTTTTCTATATTTTGTCAATTTATTCCTCGTCTCTTAATGACAAGTGGCAGTTTAGGAGGGGCAGCGAACCACTCCTATGATTTACACCAAGCTCTCTTTGCTAAGAATAGAAAATTCAGTTAGGGGATCGCTCCATTTCGGTGAAGGTGGCTACCAATGAGAAAAAAAAGAATGAATCATGAAAGAGGTTGATTGGTTTCTTTTGAAAGAGAGAGATGACAAAAAGAAGAGGTTCTAACAGTTGGAAGAGAGGAGAATTTGATTCAGCTTTGGAGATTGTTGACCTTTCCTATGCAAAGAAGGATCGATTCCATTGTAGAGTTTATTTTGCTTGTGTAAGGAGATGGGTTGAGAAGGAGAGAATAGCTTTGTGGAGGGTGATCCCACAATACTGGTTTACAATTTTTGGCCAAACTGGACATTGAACTGAACTTTTTTAACTAAATCTTCACTTTCGAGCACCTATAGCGGCTAAACCGTGAGGAATTTGAGGATGATGCAAACTAGTGATTTGTGACATTTTGTTTGTAGATTCTAAATATATTTTTTTCAAAATTTTTGGAATCAAATTGCACTTATTTTTCCATATCTTTCGAAAACTAGTTTTTAACAGTAAACACCATTTTTAAAGAGTGGTGTTATTGGCTAACACAACTTTTTTTCTATGAAGGATAAAATTCTAGTTTTTTCGAATTTAGATTGTTAACTACGGTATCTAGTGCATGGAATTGGTTTCATAGCATTTCATTGAATATTTTTTTCTTAATTAAGTTTCAACGTCAAACCAGTTATAGTTTAGACATGATTTACTGGCTAAAACATAACTTTTTTTGTATGTATCGAAATTCTTTTTTTTTTGTTGGATCAAGGACATCAATATCTAGTGCATATATATATATATATATATATTTGATAATCTGCTATTTTTCCATATGTGAAGAATAAAGAGTTTTATTTTTGATGAAAAACCTACATTCACAAGAAATAAAAATTAAATATAATAATAAAATTAAATTTATTTAAAATTATAATTTTTGGGAAGCTTATAATAAGAACTACATACTTACAAAAAATAAATTTTAAATGAATTCATTTGATCCACCAAAAGGTAAAATCAAAATTAGTTTTTTATTAGCATTTTGATAGGTGTAAAGGAGACTCCATTATAGGTATGGTTTAAAACTAGTGGGGTTCTATCCAAGGGGGTTTTATTTAAGGTGGTTTGATCAAACCCTCTTCAATTGGAATACTTTAAATGGAACTTTTCAAGGCTTAAATCATTATATTTTCTAAAAATATGTGATTTTAGCAAAAATCAGGATCTCCTAGAAAGTGTAAACCACTATTGTGGGATCACCCTGGAAAGAAGACAAAATCCACAATGATGCAAGAGTAGAAACATTGATACATGTCATTGTTGGGCAAAGACGAATGTGGGACAAAAAGGAGTCTGAGATGATAAAAGGAGATTGAGTTGATAAGTGTATTAGGGAGAGAACTTGCACAAAATATCCAAGCATCATTTCATATAAGCATGAGGGTTGAATGTTGATTTTCTTATAATCTTTGTACTCTAACTTTTGGCATCGACTTGAAGGAATGATTAGCTTTGGTTTCCATATTCAGCAAAAACTCTAATTTTGTTTTGTTACATGGATTATGAAAGAAGATTTTGTTTGCTTTCAATATTTCCATGATAAATGAAATTGTCAATTAAGTTTCCTGTTGTTATGGATTTTGTGATCAAGTTGTTAGATCAACAAGTGTGAGTGTTCCTCTTGTGTCATTTCGATATCAGAACATTGTGCATTTGGGACTGTCAGAGAGTGAGTCATCATTTTGGTATCAAAGCCCAAAAATTTGGGGCTATTCAGGTGTGTGTAGAATGACACCGAGAGCGATGAGAGGCAGAGGTGCTCGAGGAAGAGGCAAAAGAGGACATGATGATAGAGTCCTTCAATTGTTGCAGAACTTGACTGCATGAATGGATGCCATGGAGAGGGAATAACAAAGAGGAACCCCAGTAGATGATGCCAGTGATGTTGAAGAGGAAGATCAAGAAGAACTTGAAGGAGTAGAAGAAAGATTAATCAAAGCTATTATGAATGTGGGAGCCAAGCCAAAAATTGAAGTTCCTACATAATCAGGAAGCTTGAATGGAGAAGAGCTTATCGATTGGATTAATGATTTGGACAAGTATTTCAAATACAAGGGAGTGGAAGAGGAAAGAAAAGTGAAGTTTTCATGTACACGATTAAAAGGCCACACAACAATTTGGTGGGATTACATGTAGGATGAAAGACATAAGAAAAATAAGGAGAAAATATCTTCTTGGGATTGAATTGTTTCCAAATTGAAGACGAAGTTTCTTCTAGCAGAATACCAAACGAATCTTTTTAGAAGATTGCAAAATCTAAAGAAAAAAGATATGTCAGTCAAGAAATACACGGAAGAGTTCTACAAGTTGGTGATTTGGTCAGGCCATAGCAAAGAGGATTTGGAAAATGTGGCAAGGTATTTGAATTGGTTTAGATACAGTCTACAGGATGAGTTGAGTTTAGTGTCACCAAGAACTTTGGAGGAAGCATTCTAGTTTTCCATTAAGGCAGAGGAGAAATTGATGAGGAAGCAAAATCAACAAGGATGAGGTAGAGGATGAGGCTATGTAAAAAAAGGAAAACACCACCATCAAGATGGAGAGGCTAGTAGCTCTAGAGGGAAAGCTAATTAAAAAAGAATGAGGTTATTAGGATAGAGGAGAAAGATCTGTTAGAAGCAATGGTTGTCAAGGAAGAGGCAGAGGTTTTGAAGGTGAATTTTTTAAGTGTAATTAGTATGTGGATCACAAGAGTTAGGAGTCTCCAAAATATTCCCAAGGAGGTCACACAAGGCCTGAAAGGAGGAATCAGGTGGTGCAAGAAGATCAGGAGAGTGTAGGATTAATTTCTCCAAGAAAATAAGAACCTGAGTCAAAAGAATCTCTTTTGTTCAAAAGAGTGTTGTTGAAGCTGCCAAAGGAGAGTCATGAACCAGTACAAAGGAAGGCTCTATTCAAAACAAATTGCAAAGCTAAAGGTAAGTGTTGAAAATTAATTATTGATAGTGGTAGTATGGATAATTTAGTGGATGTAGAAATGGTGGATAAGCTAGGAATTAAGAGAACTAAACATCCTACTCCTTATAAAGTTTTGTGGCTTCAAAAACATCATCAATTGTTGGTAGATGAGCAAGCTTTGGTTGAATTTCAAATATGTAGCTATAAGGATAGTGTTGTGTGTGATATCATGTCAATGGGCATGTGTCACGTGTTACTTGGTAGACCTTGGTAGTTTGACCAAAATGCCATACATTATGGGAGACATAACACCTACACTTTTGAGAAGGATGGTCTTAAACATACCTTGTTTCTTTTGCAAGAACCAATAGAGGACATCCATAGTAGAAGTAGTAAGGTGATGATGATAAGTAGGAAAGAGTTTATAAGTGGAAGGGAGTCAAAGGAAGTTACAACAATAACCAAGGAGGCGGGCCTTCATTTTGTTACAAATGATTGTAGATTTGGGGTAGCTACTGGTCTTGTGAAAGATGCATTAATACAGGAGAGTGGTAGGGAATTAGCTTTATTCTTCTACTGGGGCATTTGAAAAATTAGAAAATTTAAATTTTTTGATTTAAGAAATAGTTTTAATTTGAGGAGCATTATTTTTTGAACTGAAGCAGCAAGTACCTTGCTTCAAAGAGGGGAAAAATGTAGACACTAAAAAATATCCTAAATGATATCATACACTCAAAACAGGTTTATTAACGTCATTTCCTCTTTAAACCCATCTTATTTTCACGTAATTAATTAAATTAACCTAGTTAATTTAATTAATGACATCATTTTCATCCACTAGCCTAATTTAGCAATTCAAGTTAATTCATTCCACCTTCACGCTAATATTTCATCTCATTAAATTAAATAAATCAAAATATTTAATTTAATTCCCTAAGTCTTCTAATTTAATTAAATAGCCCTAGTTTATTTAATTAAATATCATTTTGTCCTTTTCCTTTTCATTAAATCATTTAATTTAATGAATATCACCTTAATTCCTCCAAATCCCCTAATAGTGCAACCATCAATGGTGAGGTACAATCTCAATTTTTAGAGCCATCAAATATATGTCGATGCATACGCAATGATTGCAATGGATAGGGAGAAGCAAAATGAATGGGAAAGTTGTAGCAATGAGAGGCTATCCAGAGAGTGGGTGAAAGGTGTTGAAGATGATGAGATGGAGTGTGGAGGAACTAATCCAGCCATATGCTAGAAGAAAAGGAAGAAGTGAGGGTACAGGTTGTCAGCTATCAACATAGGGGGTATGCTACAAGCGCATAGAGCTTAACAGGGTAGTCCTACTACCAAACTCCCTTTGTGAGCTACCCTTACAAACAACTCCCCCAGGGATCCTGATGCAGGGGTAACATCTTTCCTTTGCATCACCCAATTTTGGTGTGGATGTTTTGCAAGTTTTGTTTGCCTTAAATTTTGGTTTTCTTTTAATTTTTCTATCTTTTGTCAATTTATTCATTGTCCCTTAATGACAAGTGGCAACTTAGGAGGGACAATGAACCACTCCCATGATTTACATCGAGCTCTCTTTGTTGAGAATAGAAAATTCAGTTAGGGGATTGCTCCATTTTGGTGAAGGTGGCTGCCAGAGAGAAAAAAAGAACAGTTCTTGAAAGAGGTTGATTGGTTTCTTTTGCAAGAGAGATGAAAACAAGAAGCAGTTATAATAGTTGGAAGATAGGAGAATTCAATTCAGCTTTGGAGATCATTGACCCTACTTGTGCAAAGAAGGATTGATTCCATTGTAGAGTTTCTTTTGCCTGTGTAAGGAGACAAGTTGAGAAGGAGCAAATAGCTTTATGGAAAGAAGACAAAACCCACAACTATGCAAGAGTAGAAACATTGATACATATCATTTGGGAAAAGATGAATGTGGGACAAAAAGGAGACCGAGCTGATAAAAGGAGGCTGAGCTGATAAGTGTGTTAGGAAGAGAACTTGTGCATAATATCCAAGTAGCGTTTCATATAAGCATGAGGGTTGAATGTTGATTTCTTATAATCTTTGTACTTTGACTTTTGGCATCGACTTGAAGGCATGATTAGCTCTAGTTTCTATATTTCATCATAAACTCTATTTTTGTTTTTGTTACATAGATTACGAAAGAAGATTTTGTTTGCCATCAATATTGCCATGATAAATGAAACCATCAATTAAGTTGCCTATTGTTATGGATTTTGTGATCGATTTGTTAGATCAACAAGTGTGAGTGTTCCTCTTGCATCATTTCAATATCAAAACATTGTGCATTCATGATTGTTAGAGTGTGAGACATCAATTGCAGGAGTTTGAAGGTCGAAGCAAAGCGACCATTCTTTGTACCAAAACACATGTGATAGATGCAGGTAGCTAGCTAGTAGGTATGTATATCTACTAGAAATTTATGTCATTTTTCCCTTCTACCTAGGGACTGTGAAGAATTTAACGACTATTCATTGTGAAGATGGGTTTTCATTGACTGGAAAACAAGGGTTTTACAACATTGTGTGGGTTGGAGGTTTCATAAATTATGTACTCACCTCACACTGTGTTTTCCAATCTGCAATCATACTGTGGATGTATATTTGGATAATATTAAGAAATATAATATATTTTTGGATAAATGCATAATGGAATTTCCCTTTTTTCATCTAATTGGAACAAATAAAATGCTCGCATTATTTGCAGTATTGGAAAACACACTATCCCATGTTAGTTAGTTTGTTATGAAAATTGTTATTTTGTTATAACCAAGAATTTAATGAAGTCCACTTTCAATTTTTTGAACAACTCTTTGCTATAGTCAAAATGGCATTTCACTTTCTTCATCTAATTGGAACAAATAAAATGCTTGCATTATTTGCACTTGTTGGAAAACACACTATCTCCTCTTAGTTATTCCCTCATGGAAAGTTTTTTTTTTGTACACTCCAAAAATGTAATGAAGTCCACCTTCATATTTTAGAACAACTCTTTGGTGACATAAATATGACACTTCCCTTTTTTCATCTAATTGGAACAAATAAAATGCTCGCATTATTTGCAGTGTTGGAAAACACACTATCTCCTATCAATTATTCCCTCATGAAAAGTTTTTGTTTTGTATTCTCCAAAAATTTAATGAAGTCCACCTTCATATTTTAGAACAACTCTTTGGTACAGTCGAAATGGCATTTCACTTTCTTCATCTGATTAGAACAAATAAAATTCTCGCATTATTTGCAGTGTTGGAAAATACACTGTCCCAAGTCAATTAGTTTGTTATGAAAATTTTATTTCATTACACTCCAAGAATGTAGTGAAGACCACTTTAAAAAAAATTAACTCTTTGGTACAATCAAAATGACATTTCACTTTCTTCATGTGATTGGAACAAATAAAATGCTCGCATTATTTGCAATGTTGAAAAACACACTGTATCCTCTCAATTATTCCCTCATGAAAAGTTTTGTTTTGTACGCTTCAAAAATGTAATGAAGTCCACCTTCATATTTTAGAAACTCTTTGGTGACCTAAACATGGCATTTTCCTTTTTTCATATGATTGGAACAAATATAATGCTTGCATTATTTGTAGTGTTGGAAAACACACTGTCTCCTTTCAGTTATTCCATCATGAATTTTTTTTGTTTCGTACACTCCAAAAATGTAATGAAGTACACCTTAAAATTTTAGAACAACTCTTTGATGACATAAATATGGCACT
This sequence comes from Sequoia sempervirens, assembly GCA_007258455.2. Taxonomy (NCBI): domain Eukaryota; kingdom Viridiplantae; phylum Streptophyta; class Pinopsida; order Cupressales; family Cupressaceae; genus Sequoia; species Sequoia sempervirens. The sequence continues at coordinate 143,067 of VDFB02117094.1, read as the reverse complement.
TCCCTTTTTTCATCTGATCAGAACAAATAAAATGCTTGCATTATTTGCATTGTTGGAAAACACACTGTCTCCTCTTAGTTATTCCCTCATGAATTTTTTTTGTTTAGTATGCTCCAAAAATGTAATGAATTCCACCTTAATATTTTAGAAAAAAAAATTGATACATTTGAAATGGAATTTCACTTTCTTCATCTGATTGGAACAAATAAAATGCTCACATTATTTGTAGTGTTGGAAAACAGATTGTCCCATGTCAGTTAGTTCATTATGAAAAGTTTTTGTTTCGTTACAACCAAGAATGTAATGAATTCCACTTTCAAATATTTCAAAAAATATTTGGTACTCCCAAAATGTCACTTCACTTTCCTCATCTGATTAGACCAAATAAAATGCTCACATTATTTGTAGTGTTGGAAAACACACTATCTCCTTAGTTATTCCCTCATGAAAATTTTTTGTTTTGTGCGCTCCAAAAATGTAATGAAGTCCACCTTCATATTTTAGAATCACTCTTTGGTGATGTAAATATGGAATTTCCCTTTTTTCATCTGATTGAAACAAATAAAATGCTCGCATTATTCGTAGTGTTGGAAAACACATTGTCTCCTCTCAATTATTCCCTCATGAAAAGTTTTTGTTTTGTACACTCCAAAAATGAAATGAAGTCCAACTTTAAATTTTAGAACAACTCTTTGGTGACTTAAATATGGAATTTCCCTTTTTTCATCTAATTGGAACAAATAAAATGCTCGCATTATTTGCAGTGTTGGAAAACACATTGTCCCATGCCAGTTAGTTCATCATGAAAAGTTTGTTTTGTTACAACCAAGAATGTAATTAAGTCTAATTTTAAATTTTTGAACAACTCTTTGCTACATTCAAAATTTCATTTCACTTTTTTCATTTGATTGGAACAAATAAAATGCTCACATTATTTGTAGTGTTGGTAAACACACTATCTTCTCTCAATTATTCCCCCATGAAAAGTTTTTGTTTTGTACACTCTGAAAATGTAATGAAGTCCACCTTCCTATTTTATAACAACTCTTTGGTGACGTAAATATGGAATTTCCCTTTTTTCATCTGATTGGAACAAATAAAATGCTTGCATTATTTTCAGTGTTGGAAAACACATTGTCCCATGCCAGTTAGTCTGCTATGAAAAGATTTGTTCAAGTATTTTGGACCTAAAAAAAATTAATTTAGAAAACACACTATCCCATGTCAGTTAGTTTTGTCTGAGCATTTTATTTGTTGGCAACACACACACACACACACACACACACACACACACACATATATATATATTGTAGTGTTGGAAAACACATTGTCCCATGTTAGTTTAGTGTGAGCATTTTATTTGTTCTAAATTATATTTTTCATTTATTTTTAAATCATATGAGGAAATTGAAATATGAATTCTAGTGTAAGTAAGAGTTTCTTTAAATTGTGAAGGTGAATGAACTTCACTACATTCTTACTTTCTACAAAACTAAAGGTTTTCATTAGACTCATGTTGTCTACATTTAATTTTTTCAAACTAATAACTTGTAATTTTCTTGGGGCATAGAGCACCTAAGTTGTCTTTTCCATCAAATATTTTTCAAGAACTTCGCTTACATTATTATCCTTTTTAGAGAGAATACAAAATTAATTTAAGTAATCTTCCTCTTGAAGTACAACTTTTAATGCACTTCCAATCAATGCTTAACACAGTTTGGATAACTCCTCTTTTATCTCATTCAATCAAAATGAGGAAAGAAGATTTAGCCAAGGTGTAGTGGTAATTGAGTGGAATGCATTAAAAGTTGCTCCAAGAGAAAAAATATTCAAATTCCTATGTACTATTTTTCAAAAGGATAATAAGTTAGGAAATTTTGAGAAAAAGTTTTGATGGAGAAGATAATTATGTGCAATTTGTTGTAGGAAAGTTACAAGTTATTAGTCTGGAAAGTGACACTTATGAAGGTTCAGAACTAATAGATTAAATAATGATTACAATTCATAGTGGAAAATATACTATGTTGTAGAAGTTATTCATGATAGAATTTACTTGTTCAACTCCACCCATAGTAGCATCTCTCACTTTATTTTCCTACACAAATTGTTGTGCAATACAAAACCTCTTCAATTTGTTCACTTGTGTGTTGCCATTTACCCTTTTCTTATACTGCACATGCACCTTCCTCGACTTCTCAAGAGCATGGAGGATCTCTTCAGTTAATACATTATGTATCTCACTCACTCTGCTCTGCTTCTTTTCAAGTGTTTTTAGAGAAGATTCATTTTTCATTCCATGCATTCTAGTACATGTTGCCTTTGATTTTGCATTGTCATTTTCCCATTTCACATAGTGCACATGCTCCTTCATCAACTTTTGAAGAGAAGGAACAATCTCTTCAGTTAATACATTATCTATCTCATTCACTTTGGTTTGCTTCTTTTCAAGTGTTTTTAGAGTAGATTCCTTTTCAATTACATAATTTCTACTACATGTTGCTTGAGTTTAGCATTTCCATTTTCCCATTGCGCATATTGCACATGCAGCTTCCTCAACTTCTCAACAGTAGGAGAATCTCTTTACTCAATACATTATCTTTAGCTATCTCATTCAATGTGGTTTTCATAAATTTTGAAGGTGATCTACATTACATTCTTATTGTGGACTAAACAAATCTTTTTCATTACATTCATATTGTCTATATATAATTGCATGTTGGAAAACACTAGGTGTCTAATCAAATTGAGTTGAGGGGTGACAAACCAATTGGATTGTTATTTCATTAATCAAAAAAGGTTTTGATTACATTCATACTATTTTCTAAAATTCCAAGTTGGAAAACACTAGGTTTTATAAAACATGCAACCCACATACCATTCTAAAACCCTTTACTAGTAGAAACCCAATTGCTTAGTCACCCCTCACTTCAGTTTGGTATGTTTTTGTATTCCCCACCTGCAACTCCCCCTCGTGCTCGCACAAGCCACGAGGCCCATTTTTATCAGTTGAAAGAAGGTGGGAAAATTGACCTAATGGTTTTGTTGTCTCCTCGCTACTATTTCCCTAATGTTTGCTCCCATCTGCTGATTTTGTCACTTTTATCCCCTATCTAGTGGGCCTCGAACTATGTCGTCTCATCATGTTATGTCTATTTTAATGTATGGTTTTATGCATTTTTGTATGTACATAGGTGCATTTTTTTGAGAGATTAGACGTGTCCCATTACATTCTTACTGTGTACTAATTTTTTTTTTCATTATCTTCATACTATCTATGTATAATTGCATGTTGGAAAACATTGGGTGTCTAATCAAATCAAGCCGAGGGGTGACAAAACAATTGGGTTATTACTGTGTTGATCAAAAAAAAAAATGGTTACATTCATACTATTTTCTAAAATTCCAAGTTGGAAAACACATGCAACCCACATACTATTCTAAAACCCTTTACAAGTAGCAACCCAATTGCTTAGTCACCCCTCACCTCAATTTGGTATGTTTTGTGTATTCCCCACCTATTGCAAATATGTGTCTAATCATTGTTGTCATTGATGTCAACACAGTATAGGTTGTTGCAGTGAAAGGACACAAGTGATTACAGGTTTAGAATATACTTTGGTGTGTGCTCTACATTTCTGCTATGTTGATCTCATGCATATGTGGATTTGAAGTGTTGTTCAAGGAAATCCATGGGTGATATATCTTGGATTACAGCTACTAGTTTGATGAAGAGTGAAAGTTGAGTTCACCAATTTGTGAACTGTTTTGATAGAGTGAGTTATCTGTGGACTCAAAAAATTGTATTTGCTTAGCAGTCCTCCATTGTTTTGCTTCAAGTCTTGCGGATAATTGTTTTGCTTCAAGTCTTGCGGATCTAGAATAAGGTCTATAATTGGGTTATCTATGTTCCATCAAGATTTCTCATGGTTTAGTGCTTCGGTATGAAGATTTGGGTGAGCCTCTGGTATGCTATGTTCCAAGTTTGTGCCTCTGATAAGAATGGTCTTGTAGCTTGCTCCATATTTCTTGAATATTAAATATTTGTGTCTTTGGATTGGAAGTTATTTAGAGGAATGTATAAAGTTTGTATATTCTAAGTTGGATAATCCAGTATAAAGAGTTGAGTGAGTTATGTTCACCAGAGTGAAAATTTCTTTATCTGTACAGTTGGTGGTGACAGAGAGAATGTTTTCTGCTCCACATTCCTCTGCATTTACATCTTTTGATCTTTGGTTTTGGAATTAGGTTTGTAACATTTTCATGTTCCATCAAATCAAATGGTTCTTGATTTTGTGAGCTCAAAGTGATCTCTTCTTTATGACAATGTTGTTTAGATTACTCCAGTTTGATAAATTTTTTAGAATGTTGTCAGAGATTGTGTTGAGATTGTAATGAGCTTGTGGATGTCTCATGATCATGTTTCTACTTTTTTATTAGTCTGCAACATGATCATTTTCTATTGTTCACACTTGATGGTCCGGCTCATGTGAATAGGGGTTTCAAGTCGGTGGCGAACATGTGAACAGAATTAGATTGCCTAACTAACTGACATGTGAACATTTAATGAAGATGACACTAAAAATGTGACATGCTCGATCAAAATAAAATTTGATAAAATGAATAGACGGGGAAATTAAATTCATATTAGTCTTTGGGGTCAAAAAGAGAGCTAAATTTGCTAAATTCTTGGTAACAAGAATTGGCTGGTGTGCAACCTGCTGATTGGTGTGCAGCCCAATGTGAGATATGGAAAATATGATTGAATGCATCATTAATGGAAAAAATAGTATGTGGGAAGCTCGATTATGTGACACTCACTGATGTTGGTTGCAAGTAAAAAATCCTAACAGGGGATTTGACTCATATGAAATATACAAAGGTATGATTTAGAAAAAATAGTGAGTGTGCTTGAAAGAAGAAGAAGAAGTGAGAGAGAACTGTAACAGAGAAGAAGAATCATAAAAAATACAAAATTCTAATTACAGTAGTGTGAGAGTGAGCAAAAAGAAAAGCATAATGTGTTGAATCGATGTAACATTGGTTAAGTAGAACCATGGTATGCATAGTTGATTGAAAATATTTGTAAGAGGTTGTAGCCTCCATTAGTATTGAGTTGCAGCTTAGTTCAGGGTGTTGTAGCATCCTTGAAGTTGTGGCTTTTAAATAGGTAGTTGTTGCTTCCTTGGGTAGCAGCCCTAAACATTGTTTAACTGAACTTTGATGCTTGTGAGGCTGGATTAGGACAGTAGATCCTAATAGCATTTATTACCGTGGTTTTTCCCATCTTGGGTTTTCCACGTATATACTGTGTTATGTGTTAATCTCTTTTGTGCTTGTGGTTATTATATATGTTAGTATTTCAATATGCAGATTTGACTTTAAGGCTAAATCTACAAAAAGGTTTTAAGAAATAAAATTTTTAATATCTATTGATTCACCCCCCTCTCAGTAGATCATTGTTTTCTAACAATTGGTATCAGAGCCCTAGGTTCCCTAGGAGAAGCTTAACCAACTCAGGTTGATCTTGGAAAGGTGAACATAGTGGCACTTCAGGAAGGTTCAAACAAGCCACCTAGGTTTGATGGAACAAACTATGCTAAATGGAGCTCATTGATGGAAGGTACTTAATTTCTCTTGGAACTAAATTTTGGGCATCTGTGGAGACCCAATATACTATTCCTACTACAACTACTAATTCGATAGCAAATAAAATTCATGAGGATAATAAGAAAGCTTGGTTCATTATTATGAACAACTTGTCTGACTCCGTACATAGCAAAGTTATGCATTGCAAAAATACTTATGATGTCTGGGAAAAACTGAAGAAGATCTATGAAGGTGACACCAAAGTTAAGTTAGCAAAGTTGCAAGTGCTGAGAGAAAAAATTGAAGGCTTGACAATGACTGAAGAAGAGAAGATTACAGACTATCTTCAAAGAGTTGATGATGTGGTAAATTCCATCAAAGGATATGGTGTAGATCTAAAAGAAGAAGATGGTGTGTTGAAAGTTCTCTGGTCTATGACAACTAAATATGATGTCAAAATTTTTGCTATAGAAGAAGGTAGAGAAATTGATAAACTCACTCTTGATGAAGTACATGGCATAATTACTGCATATGAGATGAGAATTCCCAATGTTGAATCATCCCAGAGAGAAGTTTCATTTAGGGTGGTCAGGAAAGAGAAAGATGAAGTTGATAAAAAGGACAGTTTTTGTCACTACATCCGATCATGATGAATCTAATGAGGAAGAAGCTAACTTTATCAGGGGACTTAGGAGAGGGTTTGGTAAGTACAAAGGTAAGATCCCATTTAAGTGTTTCAATTGTGGGAGAATAGGGAATTTTGCTTCAAAGTGTCCATATGGTAAAGAGGATAGTTCTAAGCAAGAAGATGGTAGAAAAGTGAAGAAAATGGCTTATCCAAAAAGGAAGAAATTTGGAAAGAATAAGAAGAGTTTGTATATCAATGAAGAAAGTGGGGTTTCTGATGCTAGTGATAGTTCAAAAGAGGATCAAGACTGTGCCATTGTTATGAGAGAAAATAGAAAAGAGTTTCTATTTATGGCTAAGGAAACTAAGGACCAAAAAGTTACACCAGTTGAGGACTTACATGAGGAGGAAGAAGAAGCAGTCGTTGATCTTAAAGGATAATTAATCAATGATATTGAAGACCTTTAGGAGCTAAGAGACAAATATGATGATCTCAAGATGGAGAACAAGAAACTAAAAAAGAATTCTCAAAAAGAGACTGACAGAGCAACTCAAGAACTTGAGGAATCTAATAAGGTGATAGTTGGTTTGAAAGTTTAGGTAGAAGAACTCAAAAGAGTTGAAGATGTTATGAAGTCTAAGTTGCAAAAAAAGATGGAGAGATTCTCAAAACTTGACGCATAAATAGCTACCCTAAGAAAAGAGTTGGAGAAGCCTAATGAGCAAGCTAGTAAAAGTCTAAAGTTCAAAGGTGGTACTAACATCCTAGATGAACTGTTGAGTACACAAAATCCAGCTAGTAAAGAAAAATCCAGTTTGGGACTTGAAAAGGGAATGAGTTCATTTTTGATACTTCTACAAAGATTTATGAAAGATTTAGAGCAAAAGAAAAAATAGTCTCCAAGGATGAAAAATATAACAAAGAAGATGCTTTCAAAGAGGAAAACAAGTTAACAGTAGTTGAGAAATCTGTTAAAGAGAGAAAAAATTGAACACAAGAAGGTTAAATGGAAAAATCTGGACCAACAAAAGAGGAAGAAGAATCCTAAGAAAATTGACAACAATGGTTTCACAAGAGTACACTATCCAAGGAGACCTAAACAGAGAAGATATCATAATCCGGTCGAAATATACACCATGACCAGGTACTCATCATATTTTAATGGGTATTGCTATACTTGTAACAATTTTGGTCATAGGGATAAAGAATGCAAAGTTAACCCAAGGAGAAATATAAATTTCATGAGTAAAAATCCATTTTCTCCTTTAATTGATATGGATGTAGTATGTTTCAATTGCAATAATTTTGGTCATATAGCTAGAGATTGTAGAGAAAACTATAGAAGACAAAATACTCAATTTGAGAAGAAGAAAACCACATTCTCTAAAGCTGAAAAGAAAACTGATATCAGTAAAGAAGAGGAAGGAAAGGTTGAAAATAAACCTAAGAAGGTATAGAAGGAGAAAAATAAGATTCCCACTCATTCAATGATTGCTCAAACTTCCCTACATGTAAAAGAACAAGACTTGTGTGTAATTGATAGTGGTTGCTCCAAGCACATGACCACAAATAAAAAGAAATTCATCAAACTTAAAATGAGAAAAGGAGGTTCAGTAAGCCTGCGTGATACTGCTACTATCAAGATTTGTGGTAAAGGAATTCTAAGCTTGGATGGGAAGAACAAAACTAAAGGTGTGCTCTATGTAGAAGGCCTAACAAATAATATTCTTAGTGTTAGCCAGATGTGTGATAATGGATACAAATTTGTATTTGATTTTGAAGGCTGTAAGATAAGGATGAATGGTAAAACAATTGCTCAAGTGGTTAGGAATGATAGTAACCTCTATAATCTATGTGAAGTGGAAGGTCAAACATGCCTAATCAGTCAAGTAGAAGAAAGTTGGTTATGGAATAGAAGATTAGGACATGTAAATTTTGATAACATGGTAAAGATAAGCTCAAAGGGATTGGTTAGAAACATGCCTAAGATTGCAAAGCCTAACAATATCTTCTGTCAAGGATGCCAGCATGGAAAGCTAACAAATTTTAAATTTCCCACCAAGGACTATTCAACTACAAAACCTCTAGAGTTAGTTCATATTGATCTATGCAAACCAATGAGAACAAAGGAATTTCAAGGAGAAAGATATTTTATGTTGTTGATTGATGATTATACTAGAATGGCATATATCATATTCTTGAGAGGGAAGGCTGAGGCTTTTGAAGCATTCAAAGGTTACAAGATGTTGGTAGAAAATGAGACTGATAGAAGAATCAAATGCCTCATATTAGATAGAGGTGGTGAATACATGTCAAGAGAATTCATGGAATACTATGAAAACCATGGAATCAAATGTCAGCATTCAGCCCCAAGAACACCACAACAAAATGGTGTAGTAGAGCAAAGAAATTGGATTGTGAAGGAGATGGCTAGAGCCATGTTAAATGAGGAAAAATTAACGGATACATTTTAGAAGGAAGCAGTATAAACTACTGTATACATTCAAAACGTAGCTCTTATCAAATTTAACAGTGGTAAAACTCCATATGAATTGTGGTTTGGTAGGCTTTCCTTAGTCAAGTACTTTAAAGTATTTGGGAGTAAATGCTATATCAAAAGAGATACTGAGGAGTTAGGAATTTTGAGTCAAGGTGTGATGAAGGGATATTTTTGGGATATTCATCTCAAAGAAAATCTTACAAATGCTACAAGAAGAGACTACATAAAATTGTAGAGAGTGTACATGTTAGGGTTGATGAAAGTACAAATCAAGGTCAACCTAGTAGAAATAATATGGAAAGTGAGTCAGATGAAGATGACTTAGGTCTGTAGGTTGTAGAAGAACAAGAACAAGAACAAGAGAATGAGCAAGAAGTTAACCAAGCTCCTGCAAAATATGTTCAAAAATATCATCTGGAAGATTAGATTATCAGTGACAAGAATGATGGTGTGCAGAAAAGAAAAAGGCTTGCGAAGAACAAAGAACAAGTGAACTTTTCCCTCTTATCTTGAATTGAACAAAAAACTTTGTTGAAGCCAACAAAGATGATATTTGGATATAAGCCATGGAAGAGGAGTTAAATTAGATTGAAAAGAAAAAAAATGGGAACTGGATCCTAGGCCCTTAAACAAGGATGTAATTGGAACTAAGTGGGTGTTTAGAAACAAACTAAATGAAGATGGAATAATGGTGAGAAACAAAGCAATATTGGTGTGCAAAGGATATGCACAAGTAGAAGGGATTGATTTTGAGGAAATGTTTTCTCCTATTGTAAGGTTAGAAGCAGTAAGAATGTTTCTTGCTTTCTCAGTCTACAAAGGCTTCAAGTTATATCAAATGGATGTCAAATCTTCCTTCTTGAATGGAAACCTAGAAGAGGAGGTATAAATTGAGCAGCTAGAAGGCTTTTAGCTATCAGAGAATAATGATTATGTTTGCAAATTGAAAAGGCACTGTATGGTTTAAAGCAAGCCCCAAGGGCTTGGTACTCAAGGTTGGATCTGTATCTACAACAACAAGGATTCATCAAAGGTTGTCTTGATAGAAATTTGTATCTCAAATTTGAAGATATGCATATGATCATTGCTGTAGTATATGTAGATGACATTATATTTGGTGGTAGCAATGATGTAATGTGCAAGATATTTGCTACAACCATGGAAGATGAGTTTGAAATGTCCATGATTGGAGAACTAAGTTTTTTTCTTGGTTTGTAAATTACACAAGCTGATAAAGGTATATTCATATCTCAAACCAAGTATGCAAAAGAAATTCTTAAGAAGTTTGGCATGGAGGATTGTAAACTAGTTATTACTCCTATGATTATAGGCTACAAATTGATCAAATCTAATGAGTGACCAAATGCAAATCAGACTACATAAAGATCTATGATTGGAAGTCTACTATATTTAACTGCATCTAGACCTAATATAATGCAAGTAGTTTGTATAGTAGCTAGGTTTTAACCAGAAACTAAAGAATCGCATGTTAATGTAGTAAAGAGAATCTTTAGATACATCAAAAGTACTATTGACTATGGCTTATGGTATCCCAAAAGCAAAAATTTCAACTTTACAACATACACAAATGCAAATTGGACAGGAAGCATGGATGACAGAAAGAGTACAAGTGGAGGAGCTTTATTTTTGGGTAATAGACTAGTCTCTTGGATGAGTAAGAAGCAAGATTATGTCACCCTTTCTACTGCAGAAGCAGAATATGTTGTTGCAGTTGCATGTTGTACTCAAGTCTTATGGATGAAACGACATTAAAAGACCTCAAAGTGGAATATAATGAGCCTATATCCATTCTTTGTGATAATTCCAGTGCCATAAATATCTCAAAGAATATGGTAATGCACTCTAGAACCAAGCACATCTCAATTAAATATCACTTCATTAGAGAAAAGGTTGCAAACAAGGAAGTCAGCATGGAGTTTGTTCCAACCAAGGAACAGGTGGCTAATATATTTAACAAGCCTCTTCCCATTGAATAGTTTGAATACTTGAGATAGAAACTGGGAGTGATTTCTCCCACTTCATATCACTAAACTCTAGTGATAGGGCATGTTTTCAGGAGGAGTTTCATTGATCATTCATTTGACCTTGGTTAAAGACTATGTGATCAAGTCACACAAAATCAAAGTAATACAGAAATATCCAAAAGATTCCAATTAGTTGGGATTGTGAACATTTTTTTGTAGAGTACTAGAGCGAGCAACATTGCAGAATACTACATTTTACCGCATTTGCATGACAAAGGCTGTAGAGCTTGGATTAGCATCTATACATAGTCATCTACAACATATCCAAAATTTAGAGAAATTAGTTTAGATCCTAGAGAAATATTACCAGAAAAAGCTTATCTATTTTCACAAATACCAAATTCGAGAAGAGGTGGCTACCCCTTAGGGGGAGTAGCTAGATTTTACTGGCATGGGTTTTGGATCTAGGGAAGCAAGTGCACCTTTAGTTTTTTCAGTGTAGCAAAGTGAAAATATGTGCCCCTTCTCGTTGATGTCAAAGGGGGAGAGACATCATGTGAAAAACTTAGGGGGAGAGAGAGTGCAAGGAATGTTGTGTAGGTTGTCTAATCTAAGAAAAAGTGGGAGAGAAAGTCATGTGAAAGAGAGAATATTGCAAGGACAACCAAGTGCAAGAAAAGTTATGTAGGTTGTCTAATCATAAAAAATAAAGGAGTATGTTGGAATGGAATGGATGTTGTCTTTGATGGTTTTTCACATCATGTGTTGCCATTAATGACAAGGGGGATATTTTTTCAAATATGTGTCAAATTGGTCTTGTCATTGATGTCAACACAATATAGGTTGTTGCAGTGAAAGGACACAAGTGATTGTAGGTTAGAATATACTCTGGTGTGTGCTTTGCATTTCTACTATGTTGATCTTATGCATATGTGGATCTAAATTGTTGTTCAAGGACATCCATGGGTGATATATCCAATATAATAGCTACTAGTTTGATGAAGACTAAAAGTTGAGTTCACTAGTTTGTGAACTGATCTGGTAGAGTGAGTTATCTATGGACTGGGAAAATTTTATCTGCTCAGTAGTCCTTCATTGTTTTGCTTCAAGTCTTGTAGATCTGGAATAAGGTCTATAATTGGGTTATCTATGCTCCATCAATATTTATCATGGTTTTGTGCTTCGATATGAAGATTTGGGAGAGCCTCTAGTATGCTATGTTCCAAGTTTGTGCCTACGGTAAGAATGGTCTTGTAGCTTTCTTTGTATTTCTTGCATATTGAATATCTATGTCCGTGGATTGGAATTTATTTAGAGGCATGTCTAAAGTTGGTATATTCCAATTTGGAGCATTTGTTATAAATATTTGAGTGATTTATGCTCACCAGAGTGAAAATTACTTTATCTATACAGTTGGTGGTGATAGAGGGAATGTCTTCTACTCCACATTCCTCTGCATTTACATCTTTTGATATGTAGTTTTTGTAATTAGGTTTGTAACATTGTTATGTGCCCTCTCAGTAGATCATTGTGTTCTCACACCACCTACAACTCCTCCTAATATTCTTCACCCTTTAGGTTCAAGCATGGAGAATGAAACACATTGTTTTCCAACCTGTAATTGTTTTGTGCATTATCATATTTAACCAATGTGATCATCTACTATTTTTTGGTCAACTAGAGATTACCTTCTATTTTTTGGTCAATCAAGGTGATCACCAAGGTTTTCATTGAATTATTAACCTTTATTCTTGCATAGTCAATGCACACTGTGATTTGCAACTAATGTATCTTGCAATAATTTGTATTTTTTCAGTTGTTTGTACAAGTAATGATATAAATAGAAGTTTGACAGTGGTACATGGTATCTTTCTTGTCTATCTTATTTACCCTTATTTAGTATGCAAGTAATGGCCTCTTTAATATGTGAGGAGAGATGACGTTTTCATATATCCAAATGAACGTTCAGTGCTTCACAGTTCCAACAAAATGGAAAAATGGTAGATATAATTGCTGATATATATTACTAGTGTTAGAAATAGTTTAAATTGGAAATTAAATTCCCATTGTACAATTTAATATGTTTTTTTATTGTCTATACAATTTGGCATGTTGCAGTCTACACAACAATAATTAATTTGGAATAAAATGAATTCTTTGTATCACCAAATGTCTTTAATTAGCCAATTTAATCTATCGCTAACACTTGTCTTTCTTCCACATCGTTGATATAGGTGAGGAAAAAAAATTGAATAAAACAAGCGAAGATGGATTGAGAAGGACGCTTTAGGAGATATGAAGCATCTACACTAAATACAACTAATTCTAGCTATCATAACTTGAATTGCAAGTGTGTTGGATAGTTAAACTTCCAAATTTTATTTTGCATTTAGAAATTCAGATTTATTTATAGATGAGATGATTAGTGAGGGGAATGCAAAAAAATTACAATTTAGTTTAAATAAAATAAATGTTACATTATTGTGTAAATATTATATCTAAAAAAATTAAGTGAATAATGTTTCCTCGAAGTGTGAGTGTTACATGGGAAATACTTAAAGCATCAATGAAGGGTGATAATGTTGAATACCCAAGATACTGAGAGGAGGGGTGAATTAGTATCTTCTTAAACTTATTAAACAAATACCATCCAATTACTCTAATGCATATAACAACAAAGATAAGCAAGAGCATTAACAGAACATGAAAGCACACAACACATGAACACCAAGATTTTTACATGGAAAACCAAAAATGGGAAAAAACACGGTGAGGATTAACTCACAATATAGTGTAACCAGTTATAATATCTTACAAAGGGTGGCTCTCTGCCAGGACTCACTTTCCAAAATGGGAGGCTCATTGCCTACAAAAAGATACAATGAAAAAATGGCGTACAGCTAGAAAATGAACTGATAAAGTAAACCTAACAAGTGTTGATTCAATTCCTTTGATGCTCAGTAAACTGACTTAACACACTTCATCATTTTTGCATACTTTTCTTCTTCTCTATCTCAACTTCACATTCTCAATTCAAAATTCATACCAACAATCTCAAAACTATCCAATCTATATATTTGATACATCCGTAAGCATCAATTAGCTCAACCTAATTAGATGCAACCCTTATTCACCAAAAAGATAACAGTCAACTTCAAGCATGTACAAAATCTTTCCAAAAACAACCCAAGTGTGTAGCACACTACAACATGTTGGCATGGACATAAGATATGTCACACATACATCTGCACAACAAAATTAATCCATTACAATACTAACAATACATTAGATTGGCCAAAGATAGAACTAATAGCAAAAAGAAACAATAGAGTAATGCCAACTCTCCATACGAGCACTTGTGCACATGAGATTCTAAACATACAACCTTTTAGCATCCAAAAACCATTTCCCAAAACCACAAGCAATGATAACCATCAGCAGAGGATTGCGGACCAAAATACTGGAGGATAGTAACTGCATACCAGTTTAGAATACTGAATCAAGCTTGAGCTTAAACTTGCAATTGCAACTCATATAACATGGTGACATCAATGACAACACAAAATTTGTACAATAAGATTTTCTTCTTCATTCTTCCAACAATCTCCCCCTTTTTCATTGATGGAAACATGTGCCAAAAATTTACAAACCTCTTGTGTGCAACATACTCTTCCCTTTTCTCTTCACAACACTCACTCCCCCTTTGACATCAAGGACAAAGGGCGGTCCAAAAAATATGAAAATCTGAAAAAAATTATCAAGAGGATGGTGAGCCTTGAAGCTCCTTAAGAATACCTTGCTAAGTTACCTTTCCATTCTCCCAACTCTTCTTAGCAGATATCAAAATTTTGTTCAAGGATTCAAATTCCACCAAACTTTCCTCTACATCATCCAGAGTACCAGGAGTCAAATTTATCTTCTCTAATTTCTCTGCACTTGCCAAGGCATTGGAAACTGAGATGTACTCCATTCTCATAGGGTCATCCAACTGACCGAATCTTCTAATGATATCTTTCTTCTACTTTTGTAGAATAAATAATTTGTCTCTATGACCAGAGATAGCATTCCAGGTTGTTTTCTCTATCTTTAGATGCATTGTAGGTACTAGAGACAACAATCAATTGGGACTCAATGGATTCCATGAGATCCTTAATGTTTTGAGTGGAATTCAACCACATTATGCAGTCAGCAAAGACAACATTTTCTTCAAATTCATAATCTTGCACATCTTCTAGGCTCTTTTCAACACTGGTGTGTGCCACAACACACTTATCATGAAGTACCAAAAGTATTCTCTCTGCTCATTTCTCCTCAACCTCTTGCCTTGTCTCCTCACCTAGTCCAGAGGAATACTCCTTAAAGAAGTCCAATAAAATTTTTAAATTCTCTACCAGAGTGAGAGATGTATCCATTGGTGTACTAGGTGTGGCCTCCTGTAAAGCTTTAAGAGCATCATCAATAAGTTATGTTCTCTTCTGGTGAGTTTCCTAAATTTCTCTTCTTCTGAATGCATGCAATGCATCCCCTAACACCAACTTATGAACAAGAGAAATTTTATCGAGGTCCACACTACCTTGAATCATGGGAAGTTGTAGAAGTTATAGAGGAATCACCGACTGGAACGTGATTTTCTTGGATAACAAGCCTTTCAAAACATCATCACTAGAGGAGGATTCTTTGGGGGGCCTTTGAGATTCTAAAAACTACCTTTGGTCTTCTTCATTCTTCCTAACAAATCCCCCATTTTTCTCTTCTTCCTCTCCTTTTTCTTTTTTCTCTACCTTCTCTTCTTCTTCTTTCCCATGTTCTTTTTCATCTTTTTCTTTGTTTCCTTCTTCTTCATTTTCATCACCTCCATCTTTATCTTGTTATCCTTCAGCTTTATCTTTTTCATCTTCATCATGCTTCGGAGGAACATCATCATGCATCTCTAGTTCAACTTCTTCCTCATTCTGCTTTTCTATCTCTGGAGGATCATTTAAAACACTTGTATCTGGAGGGATATCTGCAACATTTGTTCCTAGAGGAATGCGTGTATCACTTCTACCAGAAATAATGTCTTCCTTTAGCTCTTCAAAAACTTCTCCTAATTTAGATGCAGAACCGGATGGGAATGCACCAAACATACCATATTTTTCAGCCAAACCCCTGATGGCTTTTGTAGTGTCTTTCCTTATCTTCTTTATTTTCTTCTTGTCCTTAGTCATCAAGGTTTTCACTCTTTTCTTCACCTGGAACACCTTCAAGCATACCTTCTTCAGAGTTTCCAAATCATTTGGGGTCAAAGAGGACTTGAGTTTCTCAAATGCATCATTTTTTATCTTCTCTTCCAATTCAATGACCTCTGACCTCCTTTTCATAAGGGCTTCCCACAGTTTCTCAGGAACATTGTTCTTAACATTGTCCCAACTGACTTCCAAGGTAATAACATACTCAATGATAGACAAAGTAATTTTTTTCCTGTCCTCTCTTCCTACTTGATCATAAATTTCATCAATAGGCTGCAACATATCTTCAAAGTGTATCAAGATATTAACCAAAGCCTTTAATCTCAAAGGGGAACTAGGTCTTTCCAAAGAGTCCTTCTATTCTTCCTAGTCCGGGGGAGCTTCTTCTGACACTTTTACTTTCTTTGATTCCAGTTTGGGGTGTTCACGAACACCAAGATCTTATTCTTCATCTTCTTCAGAGGATGATACAAAATGAACTATTTTAGAACCAACACTAGCTTCCTGAGAAGCACCTTCACCAAAGGACAAGCTTCCTCTTCTCTTTCTTACCAATTTTGCTACTGGGTCTTCCTCCTCTTCCTCTTGTTCTTCAATGATGTTGAGGTTATTTTCCCTTGTAGCTTTCTCCTTCTTTCTCCTCTTGATAGGTACTACCGAAGGAGTATATTTCCTTTTCCCAAATATAGTATTAGGTTTGGAAGGAGCCGAGCCTTTTTCTTTATCAAGAACACTAGGTTCTAACTTCACTGCAGGAGCTGTGGATGGTTTTGAAGGAGTAGTCCTACCAGATCTCCTTGGTTCTAATGATTCTCCTGCCATCTACTCTCCCATCACTCTACCTTGTTAAATTTCTTCATCAGTGAAGCTAGCCTTCTTAAGCATTGCATCTACATTCTTTCTCATCACAAGCTTCCTATGCTCCAAGTGAACTTCCATATATTTTTCTGCATAAGTTCCCATTCTAGGTTCACTGGAATCTTTAGGGATTTTTAACAATACTTTCACATAGCCTTTGGCTTCATCCTCTATAATCTCATAACCCAAAATTTGAATCCATATAGTCTGGGGTTCAACAGCTTCAATCATGCACTCATCAGAGGAGACATGAAATATGATATCATTCTTGTATTTTTCAACCACTTTACTTGGAATCCTTTCTCTCTCATTCATGTTACTCTTGTACACAATAAAGAATTTTGTCAGGTCATTTTCCTAAGCCTTCAAATCACCAAAATTGTGCATGTAATCAAGGATTTGATGTGGAACCAGTATGGATGTGTCCCAGATCACCACATCATTCTTCATAGATTTTGACACGGGTACCGGTCCGGTGTCACAGAGTCTAGTAACAACCTTAATTGCTTTCTTGGTTATAAGATGATGTCTATTAGTCCACAAGAACATATCGTGCATTTTGTTGAGAGCTGGTTTAACATACTTATCATCAATAGTGGAGTTGAAATTAGGAAACTAATTCCATCTATCTAACTTCTTTGCAACAATATTTGAATACTCAGGTTTTACTAAGAATTCATCCCCAGTGAGCTCATTTTTCCATATGTCTATCAATTTTCCATGATTATACTCCTTAGTTTTAACACAGATATACATTCTAGTATTTTCGGTGGGCATGTCACCGTGAGGAATCGATGAGAAGGTGCCCAAAGGGTCATCTTTGAAAACCTTCATAGAATACTTCCTATATGATGGTCTAGGTCTTTCCAACACATTAATGACTACAGGAGTTTCCATTTTTCACAATTTGAGCTCAAATGATTTCAAAAAGATAATCCACACAAACCCACAACAACACAGAGGAGTAAAATACCTTTCTCTTTCACGAAAACCAGAACTAGGATTTGCATAGCTCACACTTCAAATCACCTCAAGAACGATCCAAATTGCTCTCCACTTTCTTCAAATGTGCAAGTGATTAAAATTCCTTACAAATCTAGACACTTTATAAACCAACGATATGCCCTAATTCACATTAAATGTAGAAAATATCCAAAAACTAATAAGAAAACCTTCTTCACTGCACTGAAAAACTTTAATTTGCTTTGCAAATGAACATGCCTACACTTTTTCTTCTGATTCCTTTTGCATAACCTTTTTTTATCAGTTCCTTACAACATATCTTTGTGCCAAAGACTAACACACCAAATATCCATGTGGTTCGAACAATTTTCTATTAAAGCTCCCCCTAAGACCATGCTAGGTCTAGTTGTCGGAGGAATTATCTGTACCGAATGGGGGCACAGACACATCTAATGTTTCTGGATCTTCTTTCTTCCTCGAAATATTGCTCATTTCTTTCTTAACCTCATTCTTTTCAAGTGTCTTCACTAGTTCATTCTTCTTTACTAGATCATATTGTTTTCCCTTTTTACTTCTAGAAAATCTTAAAATGTGTCTGGGTTTGTTGCAATTGTAGCAAACAAAATTTTTCTAATTTCTTTGACCTCCATTAACCCTTGATCTGTACTGATTGGATTTGTGTCCAAACTTATTACAAATATAGGAGTAGCCAACAAAATATTGATTCATTCTACCCCCATTAGGAAAATTCATCATTTGAGTTTTGCATTCACTAGCTCTATGTCCAACTTTCTTGTATGCAAAACATTGTCCAAAGAAGGGACTAGCATACTGGTTTGTTCTATTTCTGCACTTTGTTGCCTTGTGACCAAAATTTTTACATGAAAAGAAACGTTCCTTGGATTTCTTATCTACTTCCTTGTATTCTAAGTGTTTGGGATCTGCACAGCCTTAGAGCTTTCACCTGCTTAATTTCCCAAACCATCTTTGTCTTTAGAAGGTTTATTCCCTACAGTAAACTCATCAATCTTGGTGGAGATTTTCTTGAAATTATCTTCATAGAGTTTTTCTTTCTCCAAATTTTCTTTCAAATCTACCACCTCTTGTTCAAGTCTTGTGCATTCATCAATCTTTCTTTGCACCACTATATTAAGACAATCTTCAATCCTCTTTTTTTCTTCCACTTGCACCTTCAATCCGGTGATCTCATCATTTTCTTTCTTTAATTGCTCACTCACTTATCTATGTCTCTCTTTGAATTTCTTCAATTGTTCTTTCAGTTTCTAGACACATTCATTTGCCTCATCAAGATTTTCTTTCAAATATTTGTTCTCACTTTCAAGCTTGTCAAGATCTTCAAGAGCAGCCCAAATTTCTTCTTTGTCATCCATTTGTTTAATCTTCAAGATCTTCCTCAAGCTATTAGGCTTCTTTGGAGGAACCAAGCTCTGATACCAATTGTTGAATACCCAATATACTGAGAAGGGGGGTGAATCAGTATCTTCTTAAACTTATTGAAAAAATACCATCCAATTACTCCAATGCATATAACAGTAAAGATAAGCAAGCGCATTAACAAAACATCAAAGCACACAACACATAAACACCAAGAGTTTTACATGGAACCAAAATGGGAAAAACCATGGTGAGGATTATCTCACAATATAGTGTAGCCAGTTAAAAGATATTAGAAAGGGTGGCTCACTTCCAAGACTCACTATCCAAAATGAGAGGCCCACTACCTACAAAAAGATACAATGAAAAATGGCTTACAACTAGAAAATGAACTGATAAAGTACACCTAACAAGTGTTGATTCAGTTCCTTTGATGCTCAGTAAACTGACTTAACACACTTCATCATTTTTTCATACTTGTCTTCTTCTATGTCTCAACTTCACATTTTCAATTCAAACTTCACACCAACAATCTTAAAACTATCCAATATATATATGATACATCTGCAAGCATAAATTAGGTCGGCCTAATTAGATGCAACCCTTATTCACCAAAAATATAACAATTAGCTTCAAGCATGTACAAAATCTTTCCAAAACAAATCCAAGTGTGTAGCACGCTAAAACATGTCAATTGTCTACCTCCTACAATTATTTCATAACTGGGCCTCTACGGCCATAATTTAGAGATTGGACATCTAACCTGAATAGTCATGCAACCACTATGAAGGTGCATTTAACTTGTCAACCTATGGATGTGAACTTGAAATGGGTCGGCATTGTATGTGCACTAGGGGTTCAAGTAGTCATTGCATTTTGCAGCTAAGAAACATAATGTTGAAAGTAAATTGCTAAAAGGGAAGTAAAGCAAATACTTCACATCAACTAACAACTATGCTAAACTGAAATGCAAAGCAAGAATGAAAGATCTGAGCAATAAACAGGAACTACTCTATCTGCTTTGGTTGCAGGAACAGTCAATTCCAGATTTCAAACTAAGTACCAAACGAAAAGTAATACTAAGCTAATGCTAAAATAAGAGAACGGATTACTCACCAAGTGGCCCCCCTTGGATAAATATCCTCTTCACTAACAACAACTCAGATGTTCAAATTTAGAACTTTATTTTTATTCATAGTAAATCATGCATGCAAAGAGTAATGTATTTGTATCACTAAAAAATGAGAGGATTCCATTTAGGGAAAGCAAGGGAAAGTGGAGCGACAACGGTTACGCGTGCATGGAATCTGGCTAGACATGCAAGTCAAGTGTAGATCTAGCACAACAGTAAAGCCATGCATGCTTGATCATTATAGTCCACTGCAAGGAGGTTGCATCCAGTTGCATGAAGAATCTCTGATGTCGGCTACCTTTGACTTGGAGCGGCTTCTTAGCTGGACATTATGGTGCATACCTAGCTGGAGGTGTCCTCCATAACTTGATGTATTAAGTTTGTAGTACAAGGTTAGTATGCATAATAACTTCACATCAATAACCACTCTAAGAAACACTCATTAATCATGTGCAAATCAACATAGATGACCCACATATTATGCCAAATATCATTAAAGCTTGCAGAGATAGGGCAATGTCAAATGTCAATGGTTTGAGGGAAACATTATGCTAATATCAACACTTAAGCTTCAAAATCCATTGCATCAATGAGAAAATAGACTATATATTTTACCCAAACTAGACCAAAAACTAGGCTCATCACTCCCCCCAAACAAACGTTTGGTTGGTCCTCTAGCAGGGGAAGAGTTATTCTTTTGCTTGGCCAAAGCTTTGAAATTTGCAACTAAGAGTTTTCCAACATCAGCAGCTGTAGTTCATGAGCCAAGATCCCAATAGAATCCTCCCAATCTATCAAATCTATCCTATCTCTACCTTTCTGCAGCAATATCACTCTGGTAGAATCTAAAATTTGGAATAGGCCACATGAGCATGGGTTGTTGAAAATTCAGGGGAAGCCAATGTCGTCCCTAAGTTCTTCCAATATAAATATGTCTCTCAATTATTTTTAATTTTGCAACATAATTGTGGATGGAATGAGGCTCAGCCTACTTCAGCTCATCGGTCAAACTATTCCATCTCTGGGATAAACATCTCCTCATGGTTTCCTCTTTTGTTGTTGTTTTTACCTCATACTCAGTGTAAGCTGCCTCAAGCCAAGGCATAATCCTATTGCCATAGCTTGGTCTGATCAACATTCTATGTCATTCTCTATAAATATCCCTTGGGTTATTTGATTCAGCTCAAACATGCAAAGGGATATTAGACTCTAATTGTTTTTAAACACTATGTTGTCCCCAAATAATTTCATTTTGCACCCAAGACATGAATGCTCTCAATTGAACATCTCCAACATACAACAGTGGGCTCCATTCATGGTCTTTTGTGACAACATAATTATGTAAATAAAATTCACATAACAAATTCTTCATTTCAAGGGAGGAAATCCTGTAAGCATTGAAAAATTCCATAGGGGTATCAACAAAAGGATTCAAACCTGAGGCAAGTCTTGACATCTTAAAAGAGAGATAATTCTCTTTCAGGAGAAAAGCATAGACCCTCAAGGGTTCTCTACATTTGAGAATCTTTGGTACCAAAGCTACCATATCATATACCCTCTACTTTAGGGTTGCAATTTCTGCATTTTTCTCCTCAATTTCTTCATCCTTCTTTTGAATTTCTTCCTTTAACTTTTGTTTTTCCATTTTCCATTCTTCCTCCCTTCTTTGTATCTTTGTCCAAAGATTCAAAATTGTTGCATTTACTGAAAAATCAAGAGGATTATGAATTCCCACCAATCTTTTAGTATATGGCATTATTTGCACATACTTAGGCTATCTAGTTATCTTTGGTTGTAAGGGTGTTGTTTCTTCTTCCTTTCGCTATAGGGACTCTTTCTCTTACTATGGTTGCAGGAACTCCTGCTCTAGTTCTGGTTGTTGCTGCAGGACCTTTTTTTCATACTGTAGGAAGTTCTAATTTTCCTCCAATTCCTCTGCAATGCTAGCAAGATCAGCTAGTGTTATGTGTGTTTCTCCCTTAAATATGCCTTCTTCTTCTTCTTCTTTTTCAACACATTCCTACTCCATTGGAGCTTAAGGGTCCTCATGTGGGATCTCATCAAGTTTAGGGATTTTCTGGATAGGCTCGGCTAGCCTTGATTTTCTGGTAGGTCCTTCACTTTCTTCCTTTGGCTGCAGGAGGAATAGTATCAACTTTCCTCATTTTTAGACTTGGTACTTTTATTTCCACAAGCTATGTTTTATCCTTTCCTTTTCTTATTTCTACCTCCCTTTGTTGTGCCCTAGTTTTCATGAGGGTTTTGAGTGGGACTTCATCATCATCAAGATCAAAGGAAGAGATTTCTTTTTCTGAGTGCTCTGTTCCAGAAGAACTAATTTCAATGGTTTCCTTTTATTGCAGGAGGATTCATGCCAGAGCCAACGCCAAAGGTTGAAGCACTAGGAATGGCTTCTGTCGTGCTTACCCTCCTAATAGACCTACAAGATCAAGGTATATCCCTAGGTGGAAAATGTTCAACATTGGTGAACTCCTCCTAGTGATAATCTTGATCAACCTTAATAAAATCTTCCCAATTCATTCTAGAAACATCACACAGAGATTTTTCAACTAGCAATTTAATCAGGCAATGGTGGGAAACAAAATTATCTCTACCTTTTTGGATTTCATCCGCCATGATTGAGAGAAGATTGTGCAACACATTGGGTACATTCATCCTCCTCTCGTGTCTCATGTGGTTCAGAAGCTTGAAGTGGGAAGAATGCAAGTTTGACTAGAGGCCCTCACAAGTAATGTATTTGATGGAATACATAGCTATTTGCTTCCATGGCTCGAGTAGAGACATTCTTTTTGCACCCTACTTGTCTATGGTCAATGGGGGATCGTTTGGCTCTATGAATTCAGCCCTAGCTGACCTGGCATCTCTAGAAATAGGGTAATTTTCACCATCAGTAGATAACCCTATAACTTATTTAATTCTTTCCTTTGTTGTTGTGACTTCTAACCATTTTACTATGGCTTTTCCTTCTAAAAATGTTTGGGAAAATTTAAGGGAAATGCCTTCATCAAAACCATCCAATTTAAAAAATTAGTCTATCCATCCACAATTTTGAAATTCAGCCAAGCATTGTGCATCCTGTAGTAAAATATCATGCGCTTTGGGTTCATTTATGACTAACCCACCTCCCACTGTCTGCAATCAAACAAATTCTCTACAACTCCTTTCAACTTTTTCTGCAATTCTCCCCTTAAATACGCTTCCTTGCAATACCTGCGTCGACTGTATTTTTTTTCTTTTGTTTTTTCTTCTTGCTTGCAACTCAAGATTAGGACAAGGCAATAATAGCAAGAAAAGAAGTGATAGAGGGAAATTATGATAGGAAGAATTGGCGGTTGCGGTTACTGTCATTTCACTCATGCAATCAGCTCATTTTAAAATTTTGATGCAGCCTAATATGGTTTGACACATGGACAATAAAATATTTGCATCTTTTTCATTTCCCTCCCCACAACC